>JACXGI010006283.1:0-42649 GCA_016801175.1 Esox masquinongy | reverse complement strand
CACACACACACACACACACACACACACACACACACACACACACACACACACACACAACCTCTGGGAAAGACCCCTGGGTCCATGAAGGTAGCCATGCAGAAGTTGGCGAGGGTGAAGAGGAAGACTGCACCGTTATAGACGGGGATGACAGAGGAGACATGTTCTGACAGCCACGGACACCTGGAGGGAGAGAAGCACAGTTACAAGGAATCCACAGTATATACTGTGTGTGCGCGTGTGTGCGCATTACTCACGTGAAGCAGAAGAAGAGTGTGGTGGAACCGACCAGAAAGGTGGTTGCTGCGGAAACGGGAATGTAGCGGCTGGGTCGGAATGGGCGCGGGGGGGAGGAGGCGGGGCCACCTACCCCGCCCCCTAGCCCCCCACTACTGAACCCCGGCATCAGAGGGGGAGGAGTCTAACTAAAGGAAAAGCTGCTGGAAAGGTCAGAGTGAAGACCCCAGGTTCCTTATGGGGGACCAGGGCATGACTGACCGGAAGGTTGTCTAGGTAACAGTAATATCACATAAAGCAGCAATTTGGAAAAAACAACAAACAGAAAGCTAGACAGTTATTTGTACCATAGCTACTTAAAACCAGCAACAACAAAAACAAAAAACAATAAACTTTACAGTTGTCTACACCTTTTCTTGCATATGGGTAGATATTTGCATGTATACAGGATATATATTTTGATTATATATCTTTTATATAAACCTCTTAAACAAAACTATACAATGATACAAAAATAATTGTGACTTCTATAAATATTTTAGTAATGGCTTTCATGTAAAATTTGGTGCGAAAATATATAAACAAAATCAACAGAATCTCTCCTGTCTAGTGCAACAAAGACCCTCAAGGGCACAAACACAACTAACCCTTTCAGAATCACTTCCTGAACTGGTCTGACAAATGAACCTTTTACAGATGTCAAAAGCTAAATCCACGTTTGACTGTAACCACACACCTGAGGGACAAATTAAGAGGAGCTGCAGGACTGTCTATAGATGAACAGAACAGGGGTGTCTATAGATGAACAGAACAGGGGTGTCTATAGATGAACAGAACAGGGGTGTCTATAGATGAACAGAACAGGACTGTCTATAGATGAACAGAACAGGGGTGTCTAGCAGAGCAGGCACTGATTTTAAGAGGGTCTGAGCGAAAGAAAAGCGTGGAGGTATTCTTGCAAAAGACAGTTCCAGGGTCTCTATCCTGGAAACTGCAAAAGCAGCAGTTCAGACAAAATAAAAAATGCCAGACAGACAGTGTTAAAGGGGTTCAGTAAAAAATGTAAATTGAGTCCATGTGCAACTTCGAAAAAATGTAAGCTTTGATATAAAAAGCTGTCTCAAATGGTGTATCCACTTTGCTGCCGTTATAAGAGAGTGGGCCTTTCCACAGGTGCAATCAGTCTCGTTGGCTCAACTGGATCAATATGCTTTTTAGTTTGCTGTTTGTTTCAGGCTTTTTGACAGAATGGTTAACACAAACTCATATCAAACAGAGCCTACATCTTCATCGCTGTGGTTTTGCCACTGTGAGTTAGCTCAGCGCTGAGAGACCCTTCTCCAGAACCACTGACGACACGCACCCTTTCCCATGACGCCTTTGAAATGAAGCCACTCAGAAAATGTCAGGTCCTCTTGTCACTCCCCATCTCATTTGGCCCTCTCACTCACTCCGGTGTTCCGTCAGATGCTTGTTGTCCGAGAACGATCTCCTGAAACAGAGAGAGAAACAGCAAACATGTACGCACAACCACAGCAATGACACCCGCCAACACGACAACCTGAGGCAGACGGTTGGTACGGTCATTAACACAACCATGGACAGCATGGAAGTGCTGCAAGGTGATACCAAGAACATGTTCTCTTACATATCTTGCCACAGCGGACAAATGCACTGTATACCCAAGGAGTGGCAGGATGTGCGTTGAAACCCGACCAATTTGTCAACTCTTATTCGTTCTGAATATCGCTGCAATGAGGCAGAGGCCGTGTCTAAATGTGTATTTCTCTCCCACTCTTTCCCTCTATCACTCTCTTACACAAACAACATTTGTCTGGCCTTCAGTCTTCGTCTTGCAGACAGACAGACACCTGCAGAAGGTATTTATACATCTATAAACAAGGCTTTCAATCCCTACTGATCTCAGATAATACCTGAGGGGAGGTGTTGTTCCATTGGAACACGGAAAACTGATCTTAGGTAGGCTAATAAACAAACCTGAACATTTGATCACACCTGTACCCATTGGAGTCTGACTGGGGGGGAAAGGGATACTAAGTATACAGGGCCCTAACCTGCAGAGGGGCCCTGAAAAAATGTTTCAATCTTGAAGGGGGGGGGGGGCTCAGAGACCGCCTATGCAGGGCCCAGAATTTCCCTGTACCACAACCTTCAGCAACCACAATTTAGCCAGCGACATCCCCTATGCCAGGAGCACACAAGGATACGAGTAACAGACAAAATAAAGAAAATACTTGAGCAAATTAGGGATATTTTATTTAACCCTTTGCCGATGCTTCACTGTGTGCCATGGCCGTCTCAGTCACAAGAACTTAACCCTTTTCCTGATTCTGGAGCAGAGCCTGACACAGGAAGTCGGCAGACAACACGACAGTGTTTTTGAACACCACCCAGAGTTTTATCAAAAGTTAACCACATTTCCCAAAAACATCAGGACCAACTGATTATTTTTACCTTGTCTGCCAGGGTGTGACCCAATGACCTGCCAGTTACTGGCTCAGGCCTCTAACCAATGGACCATCTGCTGGCCCTGGGAATGACATAGGGGGAGCAGCACCTGGCTATTGGAATGTGCCTTGCTGGTGCCACTGGGCAGTGCCCAGGGTAGCATTTAACTATTTTAACGCTACCCCAAACACCCTCTAATGTAACTCAAAGATGGATGTCCATTTCCTCCTGCCCACTAGCAAATCTGATTATCTAGACAAGCAGATGTGAAACTCAGGTGTGCACCTTAAGCCAGAGGCAACATGGGGTCCATGTTTGCTTTTGACTTTGGATAGCGTGGTAGCATGGAACTGTGGGATTGCATGCATTGTCAGCCATGCACATGCAAACCGTTCCACAACGTGACACTCTGGTGAACCCGAACACACCCCGAAAGCCACACCCACCAAAACGAGCCAACATAATTCAAAACGTTTTAAGTAAGCATGTAGATCAGTGCAAAACATTCCTCAACTTACAGGTGCGTCTCAAAAAATTAGAATATCGTGGGAAAGTTCTTTTTTTCTGTAATTCAAATAAAAAAGTGACACCTTCATATATTCTAGATTCATAACACAAAGTGAAACATTTCAAGACTTTTTTGTTTCAATCTTGGCTTACAGCTCATGGAAATCAAAAATCCAGTATCTCAAAATATTAGAAAAAATTTTTACAATACATAAAACGAAATCAGAATTACGGGAAAAAAAGAACTTTTCCACGATATTCTAACTTTCAGAGATGCACCTGTATAACACCACGGGTAACGTTAATCTAACTACCTGAGGGTTTTTATGACGTGTCCTTTGACACACAGGATCCTCGAATAGAACGGTACAAATAAATTAACAAAATATTTTTTGCAGAGCGTCTATCGTTATTGCTGCCATTAGGCAAGATGTGTACTTCCACAAAAACGGTGTAAATAAAAAAAATATATACATTTTTTTCAAATGTGCATGCGCCAAATGCACATTTGGCAACACTGTAATTAATAAAATAACTTATTATTGCCGGTCGGCTGATACAGTTCCTTTAAGTATCGTTATTATTACCATAGCATTTAGTTTTTTAGACCATTTTTGGAAGTGCAGTGTGTAACGGCAGCAATAACGCTAGTTTCTCAGCAAAACTAAATATTTGGAGAGAAAAACCGTTCAAACGTTTTTAGCAGAGTGGGCAAATAGGAATTTCAGTTGAACGACGTTGAGCGTCAGGGAAGCAGTCATCGAAATCCTGTTCTCTATGCTCAGGTACTGAGGCACGTCGTAATTAAAAAATTAACGAAAATTACTTTTCATTTGGCTACATCGATTCGTCTTCATGTACTGTAGTACAGTACAGTGGTAATATATATATATATGATCTGAACAGGCAGTTAATTCTAAAATCATCCTGATGTGTCGCGTTAGCAAAGCAATTTTCTACATTGTCATACACCCGATCATAATCCAATTGCAAAACATAATGACAGCTAAGTACCCCGCTACTGACATGTTCCATCACCGATGCTAAACACACGTTGTCGTTGGATAATAATCTGTCCATGCTAACACACAGGATTCAGTAAATCCTATATATACACTACTCCGCAAGCATAGGCATTGTAGCTACATGTGACAAAATGACAACACAGAAGCTAATTACAAGGTATTGTTAGAAGTGTTTGGAACTCGGAAGATCAAATGTGAAGTTGTTCCCCGGAATAATACAGCCGATAATGTAAAACTAGCGTTAGTTATCTTATCTGCTAGCTATCCAATCTTGGGCAAGTTTGTCCAGACGACCTGTGTGCATGATCACCGCTTATTGTGACAGTATAACGGATAAAGTATTACTCGCATATTTTGAAAAGCATTTCACCAGAAACAAGGCATACCTCACGTCCAGGGTTTAGATTTTCCAGATGTTGATGTACGGTTGCGTTTCGTTTCTGTCTTGAAACTAGTTAGCAACGAGCTAGCTATTTTTGCTAGGCCAATGTTGGAATCCCGGAACTGTCCTTGCTCCCTTAGGTGGGACGTTTGTCCAATCAGGGATTCTCTGGGTCTTTGCTCGTTGTGGCCTGGGGCGGGGATTAGGCGCATCATTTGAAAGCTTTCATAACGCCATACATCTCTGCATATTCACAGCGAAACAAAGACTCCTTGTACAAATATTTGCTAGTGATCCTGTTATCTAAAGCAGGTTTAAAACATATTTTCAACCATGATGAATATCTAAAGCAGTGAAGTGAATGTGAAAATCACATAAGGAAAAGAGGTTAGACTCAAATTTTATTAAAAATGTTTTTTTTGTTGTTTTTTTTTACAATAAAACCATTTCATACCCAAGAGACAGAGAAACAACTCAAAAGAACTGATTTAAAACTCAGACCAGTGTCTATAAGTGATCAGAATTGAACAAATAACCTTCAGTTGTGTTGCTGCTCTTTGCTCAGTTCTAACCCCCTGTGCTCACCGCACAACACCTGTACTTCTCCCTTGTCAGCTCAGTGTGAAAATGACAAAACAGAAGTACAGCTAGCAGTCCGTTTAGCCATCCTTCCACTCCTTACCCCTTGTGACTTTAAATCTTTAAATAGAATCTCTACCCTCATCACAATGGGTTGGGAATTCTCCATCATTTAATAACCCAAATCCTGACCCAAGTCAGTTCCATGTCCAACATGCCTTTTCCGTGAGCAATACGCTAAAGATACACGATGTAGAACAACGACTGGAATGTTAGCCAAAGAGATTGGCCACAAAGCTACTGCTCTGCTCCCCAAGCTCAATGCCACCAAAATTGAATTGTTTGACAGCCCCCTGGGTATTAGCCACACTATTTCTTCCTATTGCGGTTTCTCTCCCTCTCTACTTGAGGTCAATGAAGCGAATGTCCATGATGAGCAATGTGTGTCTGGGGAGCGGCCGTGGGGCCGGCGAGAGAACAGTCATCACCTGTGCCTGTGTGTCTACGTTAGTCACCACAATGAACCCGCACACCGGACTCTCCAGCACGCCCCTTCGCACCCCCCCAGCCCCTTCCTCCCCCTCTTCAGCACAGCTTACACTCAGCACATGGTGTGTGAGGTCACGACCCGGGGTCACGGGGACTAACTTCAGCTGGGTGTCGTCCTGCGACATCCCCAGAGGTAGGCACGAGTCCGGGATGGACGGCGCCCCGATCTTGTAGATGCGCACGTCAGAAAAGCGCACGTCGAAGGCGTGAGGGAAGAACGAGGCACTGCGGAAACCGTAGAAGTACTCCCGGATCTTCTCGTCCCGAGCCTCACGCCGGCAGTCTTTGGAGCGCTCCACCACCCCTCCAGATTTGGGAAGGAGCACGACCCGGACAAAGTGCGGCAAGTCCCGCTTCAGTTCATTGTAGAGCCTCTCCTGGTCCAACACCAGTACCACATCCACCTCGAAGGCAGAGGCACAGTGGACCAGGGCCTGGTAGCCGGAACCCTTCACCCAGCCACAGGTGTTGATGATACAGCCGCCCACGCTGGCCTTCCGGTTCACCTCACAACGCTGGGAGAAAACTTCAGCCAGACACGACGTCAACTAGCACATCGGGAGCAGAAGACAGGTGGAAATGAGGGAAGAGGTCACGTGTTCGCCAAAAGTGCAGCGAAAGAATGATTTCATACAGTGTATCAGCAGTGTGGTATCCTTCACCTTATTGTATAGTTTGATGTTGGTCCCCGGAGAGGTGGAGCCGAAGTGATAGACTAGTGGAGCCTGTACAGAGTAGCCCTCCTCCACGTCAGCTGGACGTTCGATACACAGCGCTGACATGGTGCCCGGGACTGACACCTGAACGAACACACATGACCGGAGGTGTCAGTAATCACTAAAAGAGCCAGACAGCAGCCTCTAATGAGATTCAACAAAATGTGTGATTACACTTTAGCACAGAGGTAGAGATGGTAGTGGAGGTAGAGATGGTAGTGGAGGTAGAGATGGTAGTGGAGGTAGAGATGGTAGTGGAGGGAGAGATGGTAGTGGAGGGAGAGATGGTAGTGGAGGGAGAGATGGTAGTGGAGGGAGAGATGGTAAAGGGGATAATTAGTAAAGAGGTGATGTAGCAACAGATGTTCCTCTCTGTATGTCGTAGCATCATGGCTGTGCCTCACCCCACTCTGGCCCACGTCCAACTCCACCAGGGTGGGCCTCCTTCCTAGCCTGACGGCATAACTCAGCAGCAGCCGGCACACCGTCGACTTGCCCACGTCTGTCGGCCCCGCCACCATCACCTGGGGGAGGACGTTTAAGGCCACTTAGACACAACGAACGCTCACACACACCGACGAAAGGGGCGCGCAGACAACTGACACCGACCTGAACCTGTTCAACAAAAAGGAAAACTAACAAACTGACCCGCGGCCCCCTCTCATTGTCTCTCTCTGCCTGTCGTCTCATTTGTTCCAGTGCAGCGTGTGTGTTCAGGTAGAGCAGCATGGGTGTGTCCTTAGAAATGTACGCCACCTAGGAGAGAGAGAGACGCTTTTTTTTTTGCACAGGGCCCAACAGTAACAGAATGTTCAGTCAAACACATATTCCCTCCATTCCCGCCATTTAAATGATCGACATAACAGCCTCTCACTTCAGTCTTCCCCAAGAGAGAAACGCTGCAGCCCTGCCAGGTGAACACCGCAACCTTTGACCCTGGCCCAAAGGTGTACTTCTTGTTGCGGTTGAGCTCGGAGCCAAAGATCTCGGCCAATCCCGTGAGGAGCTCCAGCTGCACCTTCTCCCCAGCATCCACCTCAAAGCGCAGCTCTGTCTCCTTCTCCAGGTCGTACCGTGTCCCCCCGTTGCCGGCACCCGCCCCAGCCCCCTCCTCGGCAGTCTTCTCTGGGCCCTCAGCCGCCATCGCTGCAGAGAAATAGGTCAGTCAGCTTGAATGTTTTAATACCTCTCAGCCATGTGATAAATTCACGTTGGATTTCTAATGTGACTAGATGCTCAGTAGATGCTGCAATGTCAGATTTCAGTGTTCTTATTATTAGTGACAAAACGGATGTGCATATGCCTTAAATTACCCATGAGTCCAAGCATAGGAATGTGTCATTTATTTACAGACCATCGCTAAAGGCGCGTCGCGGTCATCGTTAGCTATAACCTACCATACATGTTGAGAGGCTACAAATGCGTTGTTCAAAGCGTTTTGATCTACCCTTATAACTACAAGTACAACGTGGTCGTTAATATAAACCTGAGAAGTCAATACCCGCGTGTTCAGACAGTTAACTGATTAAACGCAGGCCTACAAATTGCGTTTGAGTAGAAAGGCGATTAATGCTGGCAGACAGATTTCGACGTAAAATAGAACTAGAGGTTTTATGAATGTTCATCGAAAACTATTTTTTTGGCATGCAGAACCGACTGCATTTGCATACGTCCTGAATACGTCGGAGCTTTAGTCGACTAACACGAACTTATCGTAATTCAACTCGATAGCTAGCTACCTAGTAAATAGTTAGCATGCAGGCTAGTATACTGTTTGCCAGTCTAGGAAGTACCAGTGCTATGAATGTAAATACTTTTTTTTTTTTAAAGGAACCAACGGAAAACATTGTACTTGCATAGGACAAATTCGGATGGTCTGGTTTGATTTAAATGCGATTCTAAGCTGCATTCACCCAACCTCACCGGAGAAACGAGACGATTGACTCTAGTCCCACAAATATGACGCCAAGTCTCCGAACCAATCAGCGCTTGCGACTTCGTATACAAAAAGCTCCCATAACTGGTTACATAATTTGTCTTTTTTTGTTTGTACATTCATCTGTACGTTGGCGTGACGCATTAAAGCAATTGAAGATAAAAAGTTGAAGACAGAAATGTAGAAAAAAAAATCTTTTTTCCATAATCAAGAAAATGCAAAAAAAATGTAAATTGATAATCAAGAGCAGCACTAAGGTTTCAAGAAAATATTTTGAGTAAAAATGTACACTACCGTTCAAAAGTTTGGGGTCACTTAGAAATGTCCTTATTTTCAAAAGAAAAGCTATTTTTTGTCCATTAAAATAACATCTAATTGATCAGAAATAGAGTAGACATTGTCAATGACTACTGTACCTGGAAACAGCAGATTTGTAATGCAATAGCTACAGAAGCGTGCAGAGGCACATTATCAGCAACCATCAGTCCTGTGATCTAATGGCATGTTGTTTGCTTATTAAAATGTATCATTTTAAAAGGCAAACTGATCATTAGAAGACCCTTTTGCAATTATGTTAGCACAAATAAAAACTTGTGCTGATTAAAGAAACAATAAAACTGTCCTTAAGACTAGCTGAGTATCTGGAGAATCAGCAAGTATAGGTTTGATTACAGGTTCAAAATGACCAGAAACAAAGTACCTTCTTCTGAAACCTGTCAATCAATTCTTGTTCGGCAAAATGGTTATTCCATCTGAGAAACTGTCAAGAAACTGAAGATCTCGTAAAACGCTGTGTACTACTTCCTTTACAGAACATTGCAAAATGGCTCTAAACAAAATAGAAAGAGTGGGAGGCCCCACTGCTGAGCATGAGGACAAAGTGTCTTGTTTAAGAAACATACTTTGGTGAAGTGGGATATTTGTACAGGGTAAAGGCGATCTTGAAGAAGGAAGGCTATCACTCCATTATGCAATGCCATGCCCTGTGGACGGCGCTTGACTGGAGCCAGTTTCCTCCTACAATTAAAAATCATTATTTCTAGCCTTGTCAATGACTATATTCCCTCTCATTTCACACGTTTTCATTGAAAACTAAGACATTTCTAAGTGACCCCAAACTTTTGAACAGTAGTGTGAGTGTTTTTTTCATTATAGCATTCATTCATCTCATAAGGGATTTTAGATTAACTTAAAATAAGGTAGATTTTCATTCAGACTAACCGTCTAAATCTAGTCATGACAAGGAGATGTTTATCAACAGGTCTGCATGAATTCTACAAAAAGAATTATTGGCCTGTCCTAGATATTTACACAGTTCAAAACACTGAGTTTTGTCCATCACAAAACACAATATGAAGTAGGTCCAAAAATACCCAATAGGAAGAAATTAATTGTTTATTAAAACATGTTTCTCCAGTTTTTCCACTAGGGTTTATGGAGATAATGACTTATACCATTACAGTCAATAGCCAGAGAGAACGTGCTGCACTTCACAGACAGGCCACTAGATGTCACTGTGTCCAGGCTAGAGGAGCTTGACACGGGTCATCAGAGGAAAGACTGGGTGGCAACCCCATTGGTCCTTCCTCATCATTCTGTGTACAGCTTCTTAAACCTACAGGACCAGCTGGAAAGAAGAGGGAGACCTTACTATAAAATTGGTAACGAAAGTTCTCTTGGGGAATGACAGTTAAACTGTATATTATTTGACAATATATTGTGTATTGCACTCATTCATATTTTTACACAAAATCCTCTAGTCTTTCTATGGCTTCTGTTCTATCACAGTGAGTCAAAATAGTCTAATTTTACTCACTTTGATTACTTTCTGGTGACAATTTTCATTCTCCTTTTGTATCATTTTCTATATAAAATGTGGGACAAACCTCTGTATTTAAGACAACAGAAGCACTGACTGATTTACAAAGAAACACTGCAGAACATTCCAGAAAAATCTATGCTTGTGATGTATGATTTTGTTGATTGGCTTGAAAAAACATTGAGCGCTGCCATACATGTATACTTAATTTAACTTGTATCATACAAGAACATGAAATGGCACCATAGCTACAGGACATCTATATATAGTGTCTCACCTTTTAATTACATTTAGTTAGCTGAATAAGACAGGAAGGCAACTTATGATTCTGCCTATACAGACCTTCATTAGTGGTGTCTATTCAGTCTTCAGTGCCTCATCCAGGGCAGAAACCACCACATCTGGCTCAGGGAACTTCAGCTTGCGAGGTGGGCCTTTCTTTATACCCGACCAGAGACATACCTCTGTCAGAAGATGCGAGAGAGACTTATAAACAGACACAAAGTACAGAAAAACAATGACTTCACACAGGTGCACCCTGGGAAGTACTCACCTTTCTCCCCTTTAACCAGCATTACTTCAAAACTTTTACCCCGAGGCTTTTGTGGGTTCAAAACCACAGTGAGCTCAGGGTGGGCGGCCACGAGGGCACTCCTGACCCCCTCGGCATGACGGCCGTACACTCGTCAGCTTTTACTGTAGAGCCAAAAGAAACGGGAGCGTTTACAAGTTAAGCTTTCCTGCAGCAGCGGCGTAAACGTAGGTTTAGTGCGATGCCTTTTCATCCATGATATGTGGGTGAATGTGGGATGACAGTATTGCTATGTGCAGTAGCTACACATGCCACATTATTCATGACCGACACAAATATACTTAGTCGAATTCATGTTTTTGTAAACCGAATGTATTTGCATATACTGTATGTCTAATTTTGGCGCGTTCAGTTACAGTTCCCACCAGTGTTCAATGACCACTCTTTGTCCCTCTGTGACAGTATCCGTGTCCTCCTCCTCTACTTTACCCATCTTCCCCTTCACGGCGACGGCCTCTATTTCCACTTCGGCGCTCGCTTTGCGTTTTGTGCCGCGACCTATCCAACACAGGGGGTGGGCGTTATTAAAAGCTAGCAAACTAGCTGCTGTAAAGGTGAACGTGCTAGTTATCTAACCTTTTCCTACATAATGGTCATGATATAGGCTACTAGTAGTGAGTTATAACCTATCCTGTAATTCAGTGACACGTGTAACTCCTCTCACGATTGCAATTTCATGAATATTCTTGTTTTGAAATTTCGACAATGTCGGATTTACCTGCTTTTGAACGAGACGCCATTCTTGTTTCTGATTTTACGTAATGACTGACCTTTCGCGCGTTTTGTGGGCTTGGCTCCACCCTCTTCGCGAGTTCCTGGTTTGTAAAGCCATTTTTTCCCCCAATACACCTTTCGACAATGCGGTTAGCGCCCCCAACGTTCTATACGTGCACCAACCAAAATCCATTATTGTAAAATGTTTATTATTTAAAAAAACTATGTAAAATATATGGAGAAAGTGTTCACAATTGTTTGGTAACCTTACAATGTCTCCGTGTTTCGATTTTTGGAAATAATTAATAATAATTTGAATCAATTTGGTTTACTACAAAGACCCTAACCCTAACCCTAACCCAAAGTCTGGAAGCAAATTACTTCTATTTTTACCAGCAATTATTAGCAGCAATTTCTTCTTAACGTGCCACTCAATATACCGACCATATATAGCCTAAATGGTTCAGAGCGTCTGAGCTATAAACCATAGCAGGGGCACCTGAGTGATAAGAAATAATGAAAATACATTGATGTAGGGTCAAAAATTAAGCTAATGTAGCTTGTTGATAGGCCTCTCCAGCCCACTGGTCTTTACCCATACCTAACTACCAGAGCTCTGGAGGGACTCATAGCGCGATGACTCACCCAACCCATCAGTCTTGAGTTGCATGGAGCTGTAGTATTCCTGGTGGAAACCAAGTCTAACAACGTGCTTCTTTAAGCATATACTTTGTTCTTCTTTAACAGACGAGGTGTCAGGATTGTTTTTTCATTTAGTTAAATTAGATTGTGTGGATCCAAGTCACTAGGACGGCCATTGATTGGACGACCATTCAAAAGAGCTGTTAGCAGGGACTCATCACTGAGGGATTGTTGCCTCATGACAGATTGAAGAACAGTACGCCTCTTTGTCACAGGACCTTTGAAATGTGTCCTGGTTGAGCTTCTAAAAGGTGCATTCTGGGATCTTTGACCGCATGTTGTGAAAGTGGCATTGTCGAGCCAAAATGGATTCCCAAAAATGCTGTACTATGTCATGTACCCTTTGTGTCCCATGTCATGAAAAACACTCACTTTCAATCTTGGAATTTCATGTGTAACTGAGGGATGATAGTGATTCTGCTTATAGATTATTCACATGTAAATAACATATTACATATCCAACCTCCTCTTCTACAAATGATCCTCCATTTTAAGACAGGTAACTTGCCAGGTTAAACATGAATATCACTCAATACCTCTTTATACTTGATTAATCCTATCTGACCTCAATAGGTCCAAAGTAATTAATGTCTACATTGCTGAAAAGTGGAAGATCTGGAGATTCTACCTAGGAAGATCAGACATTTTCTCTATTCCTACCTTTCAATGCTTGTGTCAATAGTACAGACATTTTCAGATGATGGTAAACTGCAGAGTTGGCACATAGAACTTAGCATCTGTGTCCCAGCCTGGACAACATGTGCTCTCTCCCCCTGTGGCCTACCAGCTCACGAACATGACAAAAGATCAGCTAAGAGCTTTGTTACTCTTTGGGGAGGATTGTGGGATGTTTTGCTCTGCTATAGTCTTCCACCTACCCAGAGAATCACATCCACTAAGACTGCATCCAGCCTGTAAAGGGGTCATTTGATTAAATGTGCCTTTGTTCAGTGCAACGATTTCCTTGCAAGAACTCTAATCAAAAGGCCGCTGCAGAGCTAATCAAAAGGCTGCTTCTTTTACCTTGGCCATCTGTCCGAGTACTATGTGATTCTGAAACTTAATTTGTGTGACACAAGACTGGAACAATAAAAATCTTGTATTTGTATTTATGAAGCAATATGACTGCACAGACTGACAACACGTGAGACAGAACCAGCAGGTCTGGCAGAGGCGGGGGATTGAGGAGGAAAAATAGACGCTTAACATGTTCGTCTCAAGTGGAGAGAGCATCCAAAACAAACACAAGTCAGAATCAGTGGCATGGAGTGCACCAGACGGGTTTGTTTGTGTGCTTCTCGTGCTCTAATATGACAGTAAATATGCTAGAAATAGCAGCCCGCAAGCCAGAACTAAGCACATTTTCACTCTAGAACAAAGGATGCCTCAGAATGTCACTGCTTCGGCCAAAAAGGACGGGACTCTCTGTGAACACAAGGCAAGGACTGTCAAACAGTGCAATCGACGACCCACACTCTTTGTTTCTCCCTCACACCTATATGCAGTGTTTAATGTGTGCGATCCGGGACTTGGCGACTCTTAGAAACAGTGTGGTAGTGTTAATGACTGATCCAATAATGTTGATGATATGGTGTAGTTAGCTAGGCCTATCTATGGTTTGTGTGCAATGCTTGAATTATAATAAGACATGAGTCTGGTTGTTGGTGTAAGCCCCATAAGTTAATAAAGTGGGCACAGACCAGTTTTGGCCGTGATGACAGTGAGGGTTTTTCTCAGTTATTTCAGCCCCTGTTATAACTCGTCCGATCCGGCACCTCGTTCCTTCCAACGATTTACAGGATCCGCATTCATTTTGTAATCCGGGGCCTCTAAATTTACAGATTAAGCACTGCCTATAAGCTACTGCCTCCCGCTTGGTTTGTTCCTCTCTGATCCCAGCCTGTCTCAGCAGTCTGGCAGTGTATCATTTTTTTCAGGGAGGGGGCTGTACAGGAGAGACAGGGAGGAGGCCGTACAGACCCTGATACGGATGTACCCGTTTCCCTTTCTTCATCATTCCATACAAGCCCTGGTTGGGATCCTGAATGCTGGTTGGCTGAAAGCTGTGGTATATAATACGATATAACATGGGTATGACAATTTATTTTAATTTACACATTTGTAAATCGTTTATCAATTGTTTCATAATCACTAAGGTACCTCACATTTGGGACAGATTGAAGGAGCCCCCCCACCTTGGACGTTCATCCACCTCATAGTGTTGACCTATGACCTGGCTATGACCCAGAAACTAAACTGTGCCGTTAATAGAAACAAAGTCGTAGCGGGTGCAATGGGTCTTTAATACTAGAGACAACGTGAGTGTTCGAATTCGCTTGCTTACCTATTTGGGTGCGAAGGATCTGTCAATGCTAACATTTGATGATGAATGTGAATCCAGAAATACACTGGAAATATTTACAATTCCCTCTCACATCTGCTCGTTTCCCTCTCACATCCGCTCACTTCCCTCTCACACTTCATGTTGTCATCATTTCCATATTTGCTTATTGCGGCGCACCAAAGACAAGCACTGAAAGCAGATGGGTGGTTTATAGTGAAGGTTCACTAGTGTTTAGTTATACTAAATTTTAATTACGAAATGTTCCCTTGTGCACAAGGTGGACGACCTAAGCATGAAATTTGGAGTTACGCTTAACTCGTGAATTTCAACGTGACAATTCCTCCCTCTCTGTCTTTGTTCCTTGGCATGGTGAGGTCTTCCTTTGTCTTCCCGGCACAGATGCGTCTGGATAAGCACGTCACTGACCTGACGGTTCGTATTACTCCACTCTGCTGGGGTTTATTGATGGAAGTGGTGCTTGTATAATAGCTGGTCCCCTTTGTGTCAATAATGGATGCCAGTCACATTCTTTTTGGCAGTAGATGCGCTGATGCTGCACTGATGTTAATCGAATTTAATAGAATAGGAGATAGAAATGGCTAAAATGTGTCTCTGGTACACAGAAGCAGAAACAGTGAATCATCCAACTTTCCAACAAAAACACACAGTCGGATGTTAATTAATCTATTTCAGTCTGTGACCCCCTGTAACCACCCTGTAAGCTTTCTGTAGCTTTCTCTCTGGTCCCACTCACGTCACTGGCTGGCTGGGTTTGAGCTGCGTGAATAAGACATCCGTGCGAAGACACACGTCACCAAACACGCCAACGACACGCCAACTCACGCAAACACACACTCTGGGCAGCCAAGACAAATGCTGCCATCTGGGAGAGATAGAGAGAGAGAGAGAGAGAGGGAGGGAGGGAGGGAGAGGGATGTGGCAGTAGTCAAGAATTAAACAAAGGCAAAGTGACTGACAGGGTTAAAATAAGTTTCAGAAACATAAAAAGACTGACAACTGAAGAAAAGAAAAGAAAAGAAGGCAGACAGAATATGAGTAGGAGCTTGGTGACGCATACACATCAACATCTACAGCCTGCTAATGGTGTCTCTGTCTGTTCCTGTCTGTTCATGTCTGTTCCTAGAGACCAGCTAGTGCTAATGAGCTTGATAAATGGCCAATAAGACAGACATATTCTAAAAACATACAGAATTATGATCACCACAGTTTTCAGAACATGACCAAACATATTGCAAACTGTACTTTGCTTTGTTCTCGGAGTACGGTAAAGAAAGAGGAACAGAAAGAAAGAAAAAGAAAGGTAGAAAGAAAAATTCAGAAAGAGACAAAAAGGATGAATGAAAAAGATGAAAAGACAGAATGAAACACAAATGGTAGGGAGTAAGAGGGAGGAAGAGAGAAGGAAAGAGGGGGAGGAAAGGAAAGAAGGAGAGAATTTGCGATGGCTTAGCAGAAACTGGGTGGTGATGAAATGTACCTGTGTGTCTTCTCACAGAGAAGATGACTTGGACAGAAATCCAGGAGGGAAAGCCAGGCAACAAATCACAAGTTATTTTAAAGTTACGTGTGCACATGTGCATGTGTGTATGTGCATGTGTGTTTGTGTGTGTTGGTCCGTCTGTATGTGCTTTGCTCCAGAGGGAATCTGTTGAGGGGGAGGTTTGGTTCCGGTGCTAAATGTCTCTCTTTTGCCACCTCTGTCACTGTCTCGTCCCTGACTCAAGCCCTTTGCCCCGAGACCAACACGGTGTTCCATCCCTGAGCTCTACAAATAGCAGTCCAGGGGTCAAAATAAAATGGAGAGGATCAAGAAGCGAGAATGTAGTTGAAATCGTGCACGCACACACCCCTCGCACACCCTTGCACACACAAAGCACACCACTTCAACCAAAATAATATATCGTTTTAGGGGTTGAGAAGCAAATTTACGCATTAAATGAGGCCAAAGTTAAGAATTTCTTAACTAAAACCATCAATCATGGTGTAAGCAAGGAAATACACAGAATACGTGAGACGTTTTCATAACGTAGAGTGAACGTTTTGAAGGGTTTGGACAGCGACACATTTTTGGGCTCTGCATACCAGTGCAACGACCACGGTGTTCAAGTGCAGACTTTCAGATTTATTTTAAGGTTGATGATTAAGAAATGACACTTATTTTGTACACAGTCCCCCAGTCTGAGTGCCAAAAGTATTTTGGACAAACTGTGTCCAGGTTAGTAGCCCTGTTTAGAACTTGGTTGCATATATTTTGCATTACCTGAAGTCTTCGACCCTTAGATGTCAAACGCTGATTATCTCCTCTGGTGATGCTCTGTCAGGCCTTCTTCCATTCCTGTTGGTTTCTGGGCCTTTTTACATTCAGTCGTGTGTTCGCCATGTGAAAGACATGCTCAGTTGGATTCAGATGGCCAGTCGAGAACTCTCTCCCCTAAAACGGGGCACCTATGTCCAAAATGTGCCTTAACTTCAAAACGTTTCACCCAATATTGTTGAAAACACCTTTACATTTAAGCTGTCAGTCTGCACTTTAACCCCTTAATCATTTCAAATCCCAAGTGCTGGAATACAGAGTAACTCTCCAAATATGTCTTGAGCTCCCTGTATGTTACAACATCTAAAATGAATTTTAGTTGTCAGTTTATTACAATACAGGTTTTTCCAATACATTTTGTTTTCATCAAATTAGATTTTATTAATAATGTGCAGTTTTTTCCTCTGTATTTTCATGTCCATTCCTCTAGATCAGAGTAGTTCAATCCCTGTCCTGAAGCACTGAAAGGCAGTTTAAGGTGCAATGCAACACCTGGATGCAGCACTTATAGCCATGGTACACCGAAAAAATACTAGAAAACCCAGAGGAACCTAATTGATATTAACTTACCTACAGTAATAAGAAAAGTAAAAACGTTATCTGTCTGTCATTCAGTATATGCTCTCATATTCCTGAGTTTTGAGTCATTCTGCATCCAGGACTTGATTCCCCCAGTGTGAAGAGTTTCATATTGTAGTTTCCCTTTGTTCTACTGTATTATGTAATAGTGTTCTTGTGTTATACTGTTCTATTATATAGTGTGGTGTTTGTGTTCTATAATAGTGTTTTTGTGTTCTATTATACAGTGGTCTAATATTTTGGTAGATAGCCAGAGAACAGTGAAACTCCCACACAGTTCTGTTTTAGTAAAACCAATAGAAGTTTTTATTAAGTTTCATGAAACAGACAAAGCGGTATAACAGCTTCCTTCTTATTCCATTGGAACACAGCAGGAAGTGGAAGGAGTGGACTGTAACAAATGGCCAACCCTCTCATCATCTCCTGGTCGGGTTTACATTTGATTCAACAGAGATTTACATTTAGTCAGCCGTCTGCTATGTATGTGTGGCATGGTGTGTGTGTCTGTATGTGTGGCGTGTGTATCTATCTGCGGTGTGTGTGTGTGTGTGTGCGTGTGTGTTTGCACGTGTAGCATAGTTTGTGGTGTCTGTGTATTAGATCTGATCAAACAACAGCATCTTCTGCTCTTAGTGAATCATGATGCTATGAAAAGGGGTCATTAAATGCCTTTTAACATGGGCCAGAAACATGCACACATTCAAGAGATGACTGGGGCACTCCTTGTCTGGTGCTGACCCATAGGTTACGGTCACTTATTTGGACTGGAAGTAACCTGGGCTTCAGACAAGTTCTACAGGCTTCCCCCACTCGGCTGTCACATGACACATCACTCAGCGAAGCTCACATGACTATCAGTGCGTAGGGGACACGGCATGGCCAGGAGGCCTTCAAAACAAGAAGACGACAAGGGCTTTTGAGGGGTATGGGGAAAAAATCTCAATATTTGCTCACGGCACATCAAAAAACAAGATAGCGTCAATCCGGTTCATAGCAACAATCATCGGAGGCACCTTGAAAATCAGACGAATGTTGAGACTAAGGCTTCATACACTAGACTACACAGCAGTGTCATGTATGTCGCTCCCTACGTGACGATTGTGTCACTGCCTATGTACAGCGTTAAAGTGTCACATATTCACATACACATGCGCCTTTTAACCGGCGGTGCGGGCAGAAACAAATGTTGCAGATGACGAGAGAGACGACATTCTCATCCTCACCTTCATTTACTCGCTGGTACTGTAACCTGGTACCCTGACCTAGCATGTCGTACTTCTTCTTGCTGTCCTCTTACCCTCACAATCTCCGCTTCTCTCTCTTCTATCCTGTGTCTTCGCGTCCTTGTGTCTTCATCTTGTCATCTCTATTCTCTTCTTCCCATGTAGATTCTCACCCTCATTTACACACTCCACGGTACCTATCCTGAATCACTAATGTGTCCCCCTCCCTTCCTCTATGACGAGTGTTTTGCTGATCTGGCGGCTGAAGCCCTGTTACCTGGTTACCCAGTAACTGTGGTAACCAGGTGTCTCTGCTCTCTCAGGTTTAAAGGTGAGGAGTGAAAGGTCAGTGAAAGAGATAGAAATGATATCAAACCAGAAACCAAAAGAGTTGCATTTGAAAATGTACTTTCACAGCAGAACAGGTGGTTGACAATAGAGAGCGCTTGGCGCCTTACAAATTAGCCTAAGTCCTACAACGCCTGCGTTGTCGACCGCAAGTACAAATCAGTAGTTGTGCGGCGAGAATACTTTAAACTCGCCCATCTTACTGCGTGGTGTGAATTCAATACGGTGGTATGTTGTGGTACCATACATGTATGTACGGTTGTGTTGTGGCGGTGACTGGAATCTCTCGCCGTGCCGTTGTGCTGTCACGGCAACAGAACCTGCTGCTGTGAGGTCTCCTAAGTAGTGAGCCCAGACCCATGTGCAGCAGTGGGGCCTTCCAGTCCTACCCCACGTGCCTCACCTGCGCTCCAGAGACTACATCCCTACTGCCTGCCTGCTCCTGTGTCAGTGTACTGCCCCCTGGAGGCCAGGGGGGAAACTGAAAGGAATCAAGATCCAGGTGTATAGAGAAGAAATAGCAGGGAGAGAACAGCTGGAGGAAAGGAGAGGCTGATGGGTCGCTGTTCAGCCAAAGAGAAGGTGGATGGAGAGAGTCAGCACAGAAAGAGAGAGCAGAGCGAGGGATAATGGAGCGGGGGAAGAGGAGGAGGAGAAGGGGGGGAGGACCGGGGTGTCGTAGCCGGGCGGGCACTCGAGCTCAAAGCAGCGCACCGAGGAGTCTTCGTTCCCATAGTTGGCCCAGTACTCCTCCTGGTCCACCTTGGGCAAATTCAACTCCTCCTCGGCAAGCTCGTACTTAGAGGAGGAGGGGGAGGAGGGCTGGTGGGGAAACGCCTTGACTGTCTCTGAGCTCTTCTGGAAGATTCCTTTGGATGAGGCGGCGGACTTGTGCTTGGAGAACCACCACCGGGTCTTGGTGCTGAAGGTGGTGGTGGTGGTGCCTGCCAGGGACCCGGGGTCGGGGAGGGGGCAAAGGGCAAAGTCCATCTCCCGGAGGAAACGCAAGTCCTGTCCGCGGCGGGCGGATGGGGAGGTGCACATAAGCTCGGAGGAGGAGACACGCGCCTCACGGAACCACGCCCAGAGGGGGCGCGCCTCACAGCCGCAAGACCATGGGTTCCCGTTGAGACGGAGGAACTGGACCGATGCTGCATCCTTCATGACCTGACCCGGCAGCTCTGCCAGGGAGTTGTTGAACAGGTAGAGCATGGTCAGACGACCCAGGTCGCGGAAGGCGCGGCGGTTCACCTGGCGGATGCGATTGTCGTGGAGCAGGAGGCGGTCCAGGTTGACCAGGCCGCGGAACACGTTCTCAGACAGCGCGCGAATGCGGTTGCCGTGCAAGAACAGGTGGGTTAGGTTCACCAGGTCGGAGAAGAGGTCATCCTGGAGGAAGTGAAGCTGGTTCTCCTGCAGGAAAGGAGGATATTGTCAGTGTGTGTGTGTGTGTGTGTGTGTGTGTGTTTGCTGTTGTTGTCATAGATCTCCAATTGTAAAACAATAGTTTATTCTTAACTGAGCTGCCTGGTAAACAAATGATGAATAAAAAACTATTTACAGAAAGTGTGAGTAATTGTGCGTGTGTTTTTGTGTGTATTTGTGTGTTTGTGTCCCGGTGTTTGTCTGAGTCTGTGAGTGTGTATGTGTCCCTACCTGGAGGTAGAGGAACTGCAGGCTGTAGAGCTTGAGGAAGAGGTCGTGGGGGAGGGCCGCCAGCTTGCAGCGGTGCATGTGCAGGCTCTGCAGCTTCTCCAGCCCCCGGAACGCTCCGCCCTCCAGTCGCCGTAGAGACGGGTTGTCACCCAGGTCCAGCTCTTCTAGAACCCTCAGGTTGCTGAAGGCTCCGGCCTCAATGAAGGTGATGTTGTTGGAGTAGAGCCACAGTACCTGGAGGGGTTGAGGGGAGGAGGTAATGCAGAGGTTACACCACAACCCAGCTCCTAGACTGAAGGTTATTTATGAGGAGGCAATGTCCGGATGGATACTGTCAGTTATTGACCTAATGACAGACCCAGACTTAATGACAGACACAACCTGCTCTGACCCCCAAAATGTTTACTCACCGGACTGAGCATCTCTCAGTTTCAATGCTGATCACAATTCTACACGTTCGGCTGCGTGTTTTCAGACGAGCTAGCAACCCTTTTGCAGAAACACACTCACACACAAAAAGGGAAGCCTTCTCACCTGGGTCTCGAAGCCGAAGGTGTCCGATCTGAGCTCAGTGATGCGGTTGTTCTGCAGAAAGACACGCTGGGAGTCGTAGGGGACTCCAGACGGCACGGTGGTGAAGTTCTGAGACTGGCAGCTAACCGTCATGGGCGACGGGTAACACACACACAGTCTTGGACACGCCCCGGCCCCGCTCGGCTTCACCGCCACCAACCACACCACCAACCACAGAACGAGCCCACCTGAAACACCAAGACACACGGGGGGGGCGAGGGGTTAAGATCAGGTCAAACTGTGTGACCATGTGGTTTCGCTCTAACAGTTGATTGTCTCTGTGGTTGTCTCATCTAAGCCCTGGGTCAGCGCAGTGGAAAAATAACAAGCGGCAGGTACAGGAAACTGTGAAGCCTGTCAGCAAGAGGAAGTGAGAATAAGAGCATTTGAGATGCTGAGCTGTTTTCAGCACTTGGAGCTGTCCAGTCGACTGGTGTTGATATGACTAGCGAAGTGCAGAGTTACCCCACTGTCGTGACCATACTGACTGTAACTGGTTTGAACACTGGCGCTCATTCATAATAAATGAGATTTCAGAAATCTTCCATCTATCCATCTCTAGCTGCTCATGTTTCACAGTCTCATAATGACGGGTTTATAATTCTGAGAACACGAGTATCATAGAATAAATAGCTAGAAAGTACTTAATGAATCTTCTTCTCCTATGGTTCAAACTGCTATCAGGTTCTATAACATGAACCAAGCTTGTCAAACATGATTTATCCTAGTAGCCTTAATTCACGAGTCAAATTCACAAAAAGGTTACATCATCAAGAGGTTATGGAGTGCAGACACACATGCAATTAGGTAATCCGGCCCGGCTCTGTATCGCCCTGCATGGTTTATTTATTAGCGGTTTGGCAAGCTCAGATAACATGACAAAAAGCGTCCCCGGAAAAAGAAAATTACATTAAAAAATGATCGCCTGTCCATTCAGCTTCCCTCGTAAGATTTTCCAAGCACCTCACCTTCTAACCCCGTGACCACACAGCGAGTTAATTCAGAACGCACCGGACGTGGAAAGGACATGTGCGCGTGTGAGAGACAACGAATATTCTGTTTGGTTCTTGCTTATTAAAAATGACCATTTTACATGGTTTCATTGCTTTGTTTTCATACTTTTTTTAAACATACAACATTTTGCAAAAGTCATAGGCATTTTAAAGTTTAATCAAATATATTCATTTGGGTAGTGTTTATTTGTGTATATATAGGCCTACATATATTATGTATATATTTTTTATTAAAACACCGAAACAAATGGCCTTAGTTCAACTTTGAGGTGCGTAAGAGTTTTGCACAGTTCTGTATACGAAGTGGTCTTAACAAACGTAAACACCACGGTGCGTATCAGTCGCATTGGAAACTGGACGAATCCGTGGTGGCTGGAGGTTTGAAATGATCGAGGTTCCTTTAAGTGTTTGTTTTTCTTTTTGCAAGAATCAGATATTTACTTCAATAACTATTGAAACAAGTGAATACCAGGCCGGTAAGGGCATGGTCAACTCCGTGTTCTAGCTGCAGGCGCATGCACTGTGAAGGACATTACCGTGGGAAACTTACAAACATCATCCTCTCCCCCATTACCACCAACAGCTCATTTCCAGAAAAATAAATATGTAACTTGCAATTAAAAAACTGAAGCGAACTTACTCTTGAAGTTGTGGATGATGGAGCTCCGAGATCTCCGTGTAGTCGAGCGAGTCTCCATCTCGAACCAAAGCCGAAAGCGAGTTAGCCTTAGCGCTGAAAAAGTGCCTGCTATCTCTGCTGAAGTCCAGCTCTGGTGACCGATTCGGTGGGACTGAGTGAGTGACTGTCAGAAGCCCAGGACTGGGTTTATAGTAGATGAGCTCGCGCCCACTAGTGTGGGCAGCGGCGGAATCTCTCATACGTCACACTGTATGGATCAGACTCGCGCGGGCGAGGAGGAGTGGAGGGGGTGAATGAATTGTTCAGAGGAAGCTACTGGAAAGGAGAGGACGGTCACGGTGTTGTGTGTATGTATGTGTTGTGTATGTATGTTTGCGTGCGCGTTCATGCATGTGGTGGGGCGGCACGATTCCAGCAAATTGAGTTTGGCCCACAAATGGGGTTTGGAGAAGTAGGTGGGAAAGGCGCATTTGGATTACATTTGTCTTACTATTATTTGTGATCTTTCTTGCACAACTTATCTTGGAGATAGATTAGTCGGACAACAATGTCTTGGAGATAGACAAGACAACAATGTCTTGGAGATAGATTAGTCTGAGGAATAGCACGAGATTTAGAATAGGCTATGTTTAATTATTTTGTACTTTATGAAAAAGATGCACTAGGCTATAAAACTAGACTCATTAGACATCATGAACCATGTTTACAAAGATCTGTCTGTAAGGATCTAAATTGAGACAATTGTTTATATAAGTAACATATTTCTCAAGGCTCTCTAAAGAACCGTTCAATATATATTGCGGCAAAAAAGTGTTCAGATGGGTTTACAATTCTTTTTGGAATTACAGAGAACCGTTATTAGGGTTCATTATACAGTTGTTACGTTTGCCAGAAGACAACTTGCTACAGGGCGCGCGTTTTCACATGACTGTAGAACAAATCCTCCCTTAAACAGTAGCCTATGCCCAAAACGTGTCAAATAAAATGCATTAGAATTCACATGTTTTATTCAAACATTTCAGAATAACGTCCCCGAAATAGACCGACCTGTGTGATGATTTGAATACAGCCTACGTCCTTGCAGCTATAGTATTCACGTCATTTAGGACATGTTGGGTGTTGTACGGACAACTGACTCCTAACGTACTGGAGTGCTTTGTATGAAAAGACAAGTTGGATGCAAATGTTCCATGTTATGTTTATAATAAATGTATATGGTTTTAAAAGAAAAACACATGTTATTTCCCTGGTTTACTGAAATTAAGAAAATACTGTTCAATGTGTGGGTTGTCTATGCATGTGTTTTCTCTCTCTCTCTGTGTGTGTGTGTGTGTGTGTGTGGTCTTGTTTTCATCACTTGTGGGGTCATTTTGTCCCCATAACTATAGTAAAACCTGAACAATGTCACTTGTGGGGACATTTTTCTGGTCCCCACGAATCAAAAGTCAATTTCCAACTCAGGGTTTAGGTTTAGGGTCAAACTTACAATTAACTTAGTTAGAATTGTGGTTTCTTTAAGGTCCAGTCATTGTTGGTTAAGTTTAGTGTTAAGGTATTACATCTAGGTAAAGTTTAGGCATAAATGTTACTTTATTGAGGTTAAGGTTAGGGTTAGGTTTAGATTAGCGTTAGGTTATGTTTAGGGTTAAGATTAGAGCAAGGGAGCATGGAACTTTGTTTTTCTGGTCCACACAAGTTTCAAAAACGAGGATGTGTGTGTGTGTGTATGTGTGTTATCTTTGTGTGTGTTATTTAAGTGTGTGTGTGTGAATGCACATGCCTGCGCGTGTGTATGTTGAGACATGTTTCGGGGGCGGGTTGAGTCAGAACGATCCCGTCCATCCATGACTTGGGTCAAGGCTGTTCCGTTTTCAGCCTCATGATGCATGCAGTCTGTCCCCAACACAGAAGGACAACAATGGCCGCTCAGGAGAAGGTCAGGTCTGCAATCTGTGTTAAAGCGTGTGACGTCCTTCATCAGCAGAGAACCTCGTTCTGTGTTGTGTGTGCTTCTCCGGGACCTTCTGCATCGAAGCATGGGCACTCTAACCAGTCACTAACCCTCTACCAAAATCATGGTCATAGCTTTAATTCTGGGGTTTAAAAATTCCCAAAATAAGTTCCCTGGTTTACTGAAATACCGGTTGGAGGGGTGGGGGTAATATGGGTGGGGGATAGGGGATGGGGCAAGAATGGAGCTGACAGCTGACTAAGGGGGGCCCCCCTCCCTTTATCACACACTCATGAGTGGGCAGTGTGTGTGCTTGTGTTAGTAATCTGTTGATGACCTATTACAGTAGTCAGATATCACACGCCTTCAGCAGAACTTCCCTCGTTCTGTCTCTCTCACTCTCTGGTCTCCCTCCTCTCACACACACTCTTCTGCGATCTGGTGTACTAACATTTGATCTGGTGTAAACACAGCGTGTCGAAAAAAGACATGTCCTCCTGTCTTTACACATGCTGACCCCAACTCTTCTGCAACACACCCATGCACCGACCCGCGGCCGCCTACACACACCTAGGGCCAGATACTGTACACACTGCAGTCAGACCCGCATGGTCACGTTTCTACCGGCTGAATACCGTACACATGTACGGGCAGGCAGACTCATCAACACCTACAGCGCCACAGGGGAGGGTGGGTGTGGACTCCCCTGGTGGGTCTCCGCTGTGCGATTGGCTGATGAGGCAGACCCATGGCCTGAGTGGACCGCCCACTCCCACGTTTTAACATTTAAGTCAATTAGCAGACGGGCTAATCCAGAGTGAGTTATGGTAGTGAGGGCATTCATTTTCATACTCTTATTATTCTTCGCCCCCCCTCATGGGAATGGAACCCACAACCTCTACCAACTGAGCTTCAGGGTCATTCCCCTGTCTCTCTGACACACACACACAAACACACAGTGTAGATATCCAATCAGTGCTTTAAGTAGAACTATTTTTGCCATGCAGTGGCAAATAGTGAACTGCAAGAACTACAAGCTTCTTTTGCTTTGCTTAAAGAACAGAACATATTGGTGAAGTAGGCAACTATTTCTTTTTCAGTACCAGACCTGGCCTAATTGTCGTGACACAATTTCATTTAAATAACATGAACATAAAATGTTAATACAATTTTCAATTCACTAGCAATGGGTTTCTCTTGTTGCGGCATAAGGTGAAACAGACGCGCAGTGGCCGGAACACTGACCTGGAAGGCTATAAACCCACTGACAGTGTTATTTACTGAGAAACTGACCTGACGTTCTCCGTCGAGAAAGTCCAAACAACGATTTGGACTTTTCTAATTGTGTTTATGGAGCAGTGAGGACCTACAGAACAAGACTTCCTACGTCACAACTCATTTCACTCCAGTACACACTGACAGAGGCATCGTCCATACATCTAAGTAGCTGTGGGGAGTGTCAGTCAGAAAAATGTCCCACGCTGCCTCGGAAGGTGGTGTGCGACATTTGCCATTTTGATCCTTTTACACTATAAGAAAATGTATCTCTGGCACAAATCTGGCATCAAGACTGTCGTTCATCTACATAAAACCATTGTTGTCAAAAAACAACATAATTTTCACTTGAAACATTTTTTTGTGTTTGATAGGCTAAATTACACATTTTATTGGCATCTCACTCCAAAGTGATCTATTCTTGCAATTTATCGTCTAGGACATTTCAGATTTAGTCATGATAATTTGCAAAAAGTAGTTGAAAATTATGTGAACTACATTTTAAAGTAAATTTTGTTAAGTAGACTCTTTCTAAGAGTAGCTTCAGTGTAGTTCTTCCAGTGTAAAGTAATTGTTAGCTTGGTAAATTGATAATGAAAAGAGATTGGGGAGAGAGAGGGGCAGAAAAAGAAATGGGTGAGAGAGGGGGAAGGAAGCACAGAGGTGTTTGGTGACGGAGACAGATATTGGGAGAGATGGGGAAGTGAGAGACAGGTGAGGCAGAGATGGGTGGAGGGAAATCGGAAAGAGAGGTGGGAGAAGAGGTGGGAGAGGGAAGGCAAGAAGCATAAAACCAAGGGTAGAACAAACAGGAAAACGTCGCTTGATGTTCTCCGATGTTCTCCTGGTTGTGTTGCTGATCAGGTTGCTGCTGGATGATTCCTGCGGCCACTGTCCACAGCCCACCTGATTGTCCCAGTCCTGTCCAGATAATGCTGCAGACTTGGATTCTGTGTTAGGACTCTGATCAGAGCCCACTTGCATTTATTGACTCCTCATTTACTGATTCCTCTCTAGGTTTCTTCCTAATGTTGGACCCTATAAGGGAGTTTTTCCTAGCCACTGTGCCTTAACTGTAGTTGCTTGCTCTTTTGGGTTTCAGGCTGGGTGTCTGTAAAAGCACGTTGTGATAACTGTTGAGGTAAAAAGGGCTTTATAAAATAAATCTGATTTGTAGATTGAGTGAGGGACACAAAATGGATGAAAATAAATAAAAGAAGGTGGTTGAGATATGAGAAATTAGCTGTTCTGTTGTTGGTTTCTGGACCTTTTAGAAAGCAGGAAACGTGAGAGCGCATCACTGTGATGATGCACTGAATGACGTGCCACCTTGTTCTATCTAGAGTATAATGACTGACAGGAGAATCCCATTCAGAATTACATATCTGAGAACTTAGGAATCTGTTTAAATCTGTGTGTTTGTGTGTGTCTGTGTGTCATGAAGAACTTTCCACTCTGCCTTCGTAGACTTGATAAAAATAGACTGAAATTAATCACCTCATTATCACTGACTAGTTCATTTATATCTCATTCATCAGTCTCTGTTTGGATTTTATTGTAGCATACGTTAATTCTTGTATTTTTAAGTTGTGACGAGGGACTGGGAAATGGATGACGCAGATGGATAATTATAATGAAAACAATAAGGCTTTGGCTAAAAACAGCTATCATTCTGGGGACTCTGAAGTATAGTTTGGGAGAAAGTGTGTCCTTTCAAGTTAATTGAACATGTTCACCAGAATTTAGTTTTTCACCCCAAATTCTCATGTGCACCAATTAAAATTCAAACAAAAATCCATCCAATTTATGACACACAAAATATGTAGCGGCAATTTGTCCATACCTCAAAACGGTGCTATACTAGTTCAACTTCTTTCAGTGTAAAGTGATTGGGAGCATATCGTACATACACAGTAAATCAGCCCAGTCCAGTATCGATCAGATAGGTAAGAAACGTTAGGGTGGACGAACTGCCACCAGCTTACTCTGCAAAGAGGGGATGAATTAACGCATGCACAGAACGTGATCTGCACATGTACAAAAGCTACTGGGTCTTTATTGAAAACGAGAATGAAGTTAAGAGAAAAGTCGTTAAGAGAAAAGATGATTCAGCGGCCGAAATCCATGGCCGAAAAGCCACTGAGTAATGTTTATTCTAACCTATGTCAGTCTTTTCTTTACAGGTTTACCTTTTTATACATGTATGTGGGTAAGTGACAAGTTGTAATGATAGGGAGGTGTGCAGGTCTTCAACCATGGAGTTGTTTGGAGATTTGAAGAACCATATGTTAGATTTTTGCTGTACTTCCAGCATAAATCAAAGCGGAAATGACCAGAAAGACACCTGAATGTTTTAGAATAATGTTCCAAATATTTTTTTTCTCCAGTGAAGTATATCGCGCTGGTCTGTCTATCAGTTTGCACGACTTGCACTGCTGTGTCCTCATACTCACTTTACTCACTCGCAGTACCACTGATCCCGCCCACCCACACGTAACCACCCTGGACTAGCTAATAATGTTCTGGTCTCGTTCGCTAGGGGAAGAAGAAGAGACAAGCCGTGTCAGTGTTTAAAATTCAGTCTTGCAAACGTTGGAGGCAGGATTATACGCAGACGAGTTCCCCACTCCACAACAGTGGATATTTGAGTCTTGTAAGCTATATTTTTGCTACAGACTACAGCCTGTCCGGCAGGGTACACCCTGAGCTTACCTCCACGTACCCCCAGCTGTCCCCGGACCGCAGTTTGTGAACTCCTCTATATTGGTCTACTTTGTATTGGGTTAGCTGGTGTTATGCAGGTACCCTGTATGTGCGTTTGTGTTTTTCCCCTCCTGCCGTTTCCCCAGGTGTCCCTTATGTTCCTGACTGTGCTCGTTGGTGTTTCCCACCTGGCAGTCATGAGTGCTGAGGTGGACCAATCAGTGGACACCCCTCCTAATTGCACCACCTGTTCCTTTTTCCATTACCCAATCGCATCACACATCCCTGGTTTAAAAACCCAGTCAGTTGGTTCTCCCAGAGAGACACTTTTGATTTACCCCACATGGACATAGACACTCTTGAGATACATACTCTTTTTTTTGATAGACAGACACTTCGTTCATTCATACATTACTTAGGTTAGCACATACATCTCACTTTGTCCGGTTTCATGTGAGTATGTATTGCTGTGGTGTTTTGTTTGGTGTTGTCTAGTCAATTGTTTGCTGTTTAGTCCCTGTTCAACCTGTGTGTTTTGTTTATCCCTGTGTCCCTGGGAAAAGTTTTTTTTTAGCAAGTTGCCCTAGGGCATACACAACCCCAAGGAAAACTTCGGCTAAAAACACTAGTCAGAACTGAGCGGACCACCCACTGTAATTTTGTATTGGTTGGTAGTCTGCTAAGCGGTTCTAGAGTCAGGCAAGTTCAGTTTAGGGGTGTTTGACCATATTATTTAATTTCTTGGGTCCAGCTCAGCCCCTTTTCCCTAACCCCTTTACCATGTGTTTATAATAAACGTTTTATGTTTGATGGTATCTTTGGTTGTCTGTGTCGTTTGTTCTCACTGTTCATTTACACTACACTAATTTGCATGAGTTTTATGTTAAGGGTCTCTGTACCATCCACCCTAGACTGCTAGAGCCAAAGGGTTCGTAACATAACGTGGGGGCTCGTCCAGGATATCTCACTGATACCCATGTCACTCATGCACCTTGGTTTCAGTGTCTAGTTCAGTGTTGAACTGTGCAGCTGTGATTGTGTGATCGGCTGGTGTAGTGTTCGGTGTTTGTTGGCTCGTGCTGCTGGCTTACGATTTACTTTTGATTTGGATGCCGTAAAGTGGATTTACTGGCTTTGGCTGACCATTTTTCTTTAACCATACCGAAGAGTTTAGTTAAAGCGGAGGTCAGAAAAATTGTGTTAGATGTTTTGTTGGAGGAGCAAGTGCTTGTGTTGCCGCTGCCTGAGCCTGCTGCTCCTGTTCGGGATGTGGCTGCTGCTCCTGTAAGCCCATCCATGTCTGAGGACGAGGGCGAGGCCAAGGCTCCAGCCACACTGCCCCGTTTTGAGCCACTCTCCCCGCTGTCAGACAGTGACGCCAGAAGGGATGTCCGTTCGACACGGCTCCAAGTGGAGGCGGAGGAGAGAGCACAGATCAGGCGAGAGACTCTCCAGTTGGAGATGCGTAAACTCGAACTTGAGGCAGAACAGGAGTCGTGTAGACTCGAGGCAGAGCAGGAGACACGTAGACTTGATCAAGAACTGGAGCTGCGTATGCTGGAACTTGACCAAGAGTTGCGTAAGATGGAACTGGAGGCTGGATTGTTCATGTAAGTGCTAGGCCGCATCGAAATTCATACTTTTACCACATACTAAAATGTACTGCGCCAGTGACGGTAAAGTATCTACTGTTAAGTATTTAATAAGCCAGTATTGGGACAGACTACCTCGTCATAGAATTGCGTCTTGAAATTCGACCAATTTCTCACACATTAACTAAAACCTCGCCAAGTTTGAATATTTAGCTAGGCAAAATTGAACATTGTGACTGTAGTAAGTAGAGAAAACGTACTAGTATCAGCTTTTAGTAGTAAAACTTTATGGAATATTGACTAGTAACTAATGAATAATTGTGAGTATCTTTTAAATAATAGTCCTAACATTATTATGAAACATCAAAACACAAGGCGGAGATAAATATCCCAAACGCTTTTTATTCATTCACATATTTTTTCATATGTGAATGAATAACTTCTGGTGAAGTTACGGACTGAATCTCAGATCGCATACTTGCATACTATGTAGTAAGCCAGATTAGCATGCGAGAAAATTAGTATGTCTCAAACCAAGGCCGTAGCCATGGAGTCAACATTGGGTGGGACCAAATCAGCCGGGGGTCTGGGGGGTCCCCCAAGTAAAACATTCAAAAATATTTATAAGACTCTTAACCATCAATATTCACACAATCTGATATCACTGTGTTGGTGTTATTCCTACAACATCATAATTAATGTTGCTCCAGGACCGTCATTGCAACTGACCTGTAGTTAGTTGGCTACCCCAATCCAAAAACAGAATATTCCCCTGTTCCCCACCTTTTGACCTAACCCTAACCTCAGAGACACCTGTGCCTAAACCTAACCTCAGTGGTACCTGTGCCTAAACCTAACCTCAGTGGTACCTGTGCCTAAACCTAACCTCTGTGGGGCCTGTGCCTAAGCCTAACCTCAGTTGTGCCAACATTAAGTATGATGTCGTTGGAACAACACCAACGTAGTGATATCAGCCTTGTTGGCATCCTCATGCTCTCTCTCTCCCTCTCTTTCTTTACTCTGAATGCACCAGAGTGAACATTAAATAAATACTATCAGTAAACAAGTTGTGTTTCTTGCCATGATATTCAGAAATGGATTACTAACCATTTCTGATCTGAATGGCAGTGATTATTATATCAATAAACTTTGACTCACCTCTTGTGTTACTGTATACTTCTATCACCTGACTGGTACTGATTTTCTCACTGCTCTCAGCTTACTTTTCTTTTCTGTGGCTGCCCAAAGAACTGATAAATGTCACTGCCACCCTTCCTCGTGCTCATGATGACACTCACTGTGAATGAAAGTTGACTAATAAAACTGCTTGCACTTCAATCAAACAAACACTAATAATGCTATTTATCATACAGTAAGCAAATACAACTATACAGTATACTATACGAATATGCAATCAATGAAAACGACTACTGTTGCTTAAATTACACATGTAGCGCAACATAAATGATTGACACTTTACTCAGACTTCACGTGAGCATTCTGACAAATCTAACAAAATCCTACACGTAAGACATTAACGTTAGTAGAGTTCAAAACGTACATGGGCATCATTGTTGGTCGCTGGGTGAATGTGCGGCTAGTTAGCTTTCCAGGTAACTTAGCTTTGATAGATAACGTTGCTATGATAGATAACCTTAGTGACGGTTGATTGATTAGCACTCGCAAATCTGCACTTTTTCACAAAATATGCGCAAAATGACGTGTTGATGTTAAAACTATCACAATCGACAGGAATATAGCCTGCGTAACACTCATTACATTCTAGTTTTCCACTTTTTAATACATTTGAAAGTAATGAGATAGAGAGACAGTACAGCGTTCGACATTGATTGTACCTACCAACAGCAAATACAGCCAGTGTTTCCAGGATAAGCAAAACATTTCCAGTTCAACGACTGCTCAAAACCATCCCAAAATGCCTTAAAACTTGCCCAACGTTTGTTGGTGCACAACATTGACTATTTTACAAGTGACCCCCCGGGAACAAAACTTAAGATGCGGTATAGACGCATGTGAAGCCGTAGCTGACGTCTGACTGTGATAACAGCATAGAAACACGATATAGCATATAAAGACAGAAATGGTACGGCCGTGGTGAAGTTCAGAACTAGCCCAAAAACCCGCCATCCGCGACCAATTCATTTTGTTCGTTCATATTGTTTAAAAAGTAGTCCAATTTTGCATGAAAATCGCATATATGCCAACCCTGCTTACAGCAGTCGACCGACGGCTTCTGCTGGGGAACAAGAACAGCACCCGGACTAACTACACGCAGAACTTCAGTAAACCGTAAAACTAGAACCGGTAGTAATAATAACGGCAATTTGTTAAGTTTAGTTATGATTATGCTTACATTTGCTAATGATTATTTTGGACGGCGGTGCATGGTTGCCTGTCGTAGCATAGCGCATTTTTATTTTATTTGTAATTTACAAATAAAATATTTACAATAAATATAATATTTATTGTATATTATATTTATTGTAAACAAATATTTACAATATTAATTTAGAAATAAATTTTTTATTTTATTTGTATATATCAATTTATTTGGGGGGGGGCATTTTGAGCATATTTGAATATTGGGGGGGATGTATCCCCCTCAATATATATTGTAATGACGGCCTTGTCTCAAACCATAGTGCGCTTAAAATATCATGCCAAATGCTCCCGGGTGGTCTATGTTTCTAGTTGATTTTCAAAGTACGCATCCGCGCATGCTTTTTGGGGTAAATAACCACAACACCTTGCGCAGTAAAAGAGGAGTTTCCAATATTCTTTCATCTTTTCACTTGAAGTCAGTTATCGCGACATATGTTGATAGTTATTGTATCAACGTATGTAAGAAAAACGAACGTTGTTGTGCCATGAAATTAAATTGCTTTGGCAGTGTAAAGTTCTAGCAGTTGCTCAATTCTACCATACCAAGTAGTAAGATACTAGTATTACTGGCTTATAAGCTATTAAAACGGTCAGTGGCAAAAGCCATACAGTTCATAGATGCTATTTGTGGTGGAAGAAAACTTCATAAGAAACGTTAGTCAGTTTTACCCAATGCTTAACGGTGTCTACCTACATTTTCAAACTTGGCGTGATGTAAATGCGCGACAAAATCTAACATTGAGACGCAATTTTATGACGAGCTAGTACGTCCTAATCGGTCCCAATGCTGGTATACTACCTTACTATATACTAAACAGTACGTACTTTACCATCGTCCGCGAAGTACGTACTTGTAGTAGGTAGTATGTACTATGCGATTTAAGATACAGCCACGGACACAACTGGTGAACCCCATCGCTTATGCTAGCTAGCCAGCCAGTCTGCTACTTGGTTGAGAACAATGTCCGACAGGGCGCAAGTTGAGGGGTCGTTCATGAAACTATACCTTAATGATATTCGGAAACCACTTTCGCATAGGTCTGGTACACGGTGTTCGACAAAAAGTAGGTAGCTGATTTAACCACTCGGTAAAACGCTAACGTTACGAGCTAGCTTTTAGCTGCTTTATGTTTTAGGAAAGTGCAATAGTGGCATGGGCAAGTAAGAACCATCTATTCAAAAAAAGCTTTTACAAGGATCTGTAGGGGTCCAAGCAGCGTAGGTCCTATTTTCGAGGCAATCTTGTTGTAATGGCGGTAGACCCATTTTAATAATCCAAATCAAATCAGACAGATTGCAACCATTTTATTATTGGCACAGACAGGTCAGTTTCATTGCGCTTAAGGACCAAATCGAAAATATAATAAATGCAGGGAGATTGGGGGAGTTTGACCCCCCTAATTGTGACTTGCCCAAAGAGGTAAAAACAATAGATGGGGAAAAAGGTGACCCACCCCTCCCGATTGTCATTATTTATTTCAGTTTCTGAATAAACGAATTGGCAATTCTTGTTAGCCTAGCTAACACATAATACATTAGGAATAATAAAAATGTGTTATTTTCAACACTCCAAAATGACTGTATACTGCTTTCTCCATATCAGATACTGTTTATAGTTATATTACATATCTTTAATAGTGTATTGGTATCGTCATGTTAACAATGCAGTAAAAGCATTGATGGAAATGTTTAAGAAATGATATTAGAATGACTTTGTTTAACTTTGTTAAGAATATTGTTAAGGAAAAGGAAATATAACCCTGCCCTTCCTGTTTCCAAAGAAAAGGCTTCCTGTGATGACAAAACACTGCCAAAGGGGGCTCCCACTCAAAATAGGTGTGAGGGGCAGCTGAGAGCTCCCCAGAGAATCTCTCAAAGGCAAAGTCCCAGGAATCATTTCAATTTCCTGAAAAAAGAACCAAGGGGCAGTTCTCCCGGGTCAGGAGACGAGACCGACAAGGAAGCATCTGCACCTAAAAAAAAGACCAAAACAAACAGCTCTGAAAAGAAGACCAGGTCTCATTTAAAGGGTTATGATGGCGGTTCTGGGTCTGAGCATGACAAGCAGTCTGAGGAGAGCACAGAAAGAGAAAAGGGGCATGGCAAATCCGAAAATAAAAGGGCCAATACAGAGGAGCCAATTGACATTTTGTCTGACGAACAAACCGTGTTGACTTCCTGCAGCAAAAGAAGGCAGCGTAGTGACCTTGATGTATTTAAAGCAGATGCTGAACAGTATGATACTGCTCTACCTGAGCCTGAGATTCCGGTAGTGGTGGAAGGAAACCCTAAAATGGCCTCTGCTTTTAAGAGGGGCAAACAAAACAACCCCAAAAAAAGGACTACGGTGTGTGCAGAGGATCAGTGTAAAAGTGCTAATTATGAGTTGGGAGAACAGCCTGAGGAAATATCAATTAGAAACAATCATAGCAAATCTAAAAAGGAAAGAACCAGGAATCGCTCTGCGGAGGGAATTGAAAGTGACCTCTTTGTGACCGACCATCACACTGCAGCCGAAGAGACATCCCTCAGAAAAAGAAAGGGGGGGTCTCGGAAATCTAAAAGAAAGAGTGACCAGGGCTCTCAAAACAATCCTAAAGACTTCAGCGAAAAGGAGGGGCACCAACCTAAACATTCAGAGTCCGAAGAGCAGGAGGTACCTGCAAAAAAATACCAGAGAGAGAAAAAAGTTTTGTCAGTTTCTGTCTCTGATTTGGAAAATGTCACAGTCGATAAGAAAGGCAAAAAGCAAGGCGCCACAGATTTGAAGGCGCCCAAACGAAGATTCAGAGCACCGGTGGAAAAAACCCAACAAATTTGCACTTTCTGTGACAAGGTCCTGCCAAACAGGGTGGCGCTGAACAGGCACCTCCAGCACCACACGGGGGAGAAGCCGTTTCACTGCGAAGAGTGCGGCAAATACTACGGCAGCAAGTCCACCCTGAAGATCCACAACGTGCAGGTCCACCACAAGGGGACGAAGAACTTCATATGCAACGAGTGCGGCCAACTGTTCACCCACCTCACATACCTGAAACGCCACCTGTACTCTCACACGGACCCGGAGAAGAGGCCCCACCGGTGTGCCGTCTGTGCCAAGCACTTCATCCAGAAGTCCCACCTGGACCGCCACCGGATGATTCACACCGGGGAGAAGCCGTTTGGCTGCGAGCACTGCGCGTTGGCCTTCAATCGCCCGGAGTACCTGCGCGAGCACCTGAAGCTACACGAGCCGGGCGACGAGGGCCCGGCTCCGGTGGAGCGGGAGAAGACCATGTGCTCGGAGTGCGACCGCGGCTTCGTCAACCCGAAGTACCTGAAGATCCACATGAGGACGCACACTGGCGAGAGGCCATACAAGTGCGAGCACTGTGACAAGAGCTTCACCCAGACTAGCATTCTAAACGCACACCGGCGCACGCACACCGGCGAGAGGCCGTACAAGTGCAAGGTGTGTGGCAGCTGCTTCACCCGTCGCAAATACATGGAGAACCATGTGAGCAAGAAGCACGGTTCTTCCGGGAATGTCCACAAACCGGAGGATGAGCAGTGAGTTTCTTGGTGTTGTGTGAGGTTCTGGGCAGGTCGGACGGTTGCCTACAGGTAGCTCTTGTGTTGTCGCGAGAAGTTTTTATTACCTGTTGTGCCATGATGGGGTTTTTTTTGTTGTGCGGATCTGTCATTAATGTCAACCAAGTCAATGGTGAATACTGTCGTTATAAGCATCATTTCTGGCCCCTCTCTTTTTTCCCTTTTTGTTTACGCGATCAGTCTAGATAATTTGGTGAGCAAATGTTGAGTCCTGTTAGTCTCTGTGGGACAGATGGCCTGTTGCTAAGAGCCACACACCACTGGGAATGAAACTGATCAGGTGGCAGGAGGCTTTGCTCATGACGTACTGACCTTCTGACCTTTGCCTGCCTAAGGATAATTTTTTAAAATGTTTTCCATGAATCAAGGTATGTCGTGTGCCATGTCACAAGAATTTCATTGATCAGAATGACGCTGTGCTGTGTTATTCTGTGCATTTGACTATATTAAAAAAAACATTTGTACAAAATATTTTTGTACTGGAGTGAATATTGTTCTCCATGTTGAGTCCTTTTTATACTAATGATAATTATAGATTATGTGTTCGGTTGATTGGTTTGTTGTGGCCTTTGTACTGAAAAAGGAAAAGCATCCATCTTCAAGTTTAAAAAAACAAGTGTTTGAAACAACGGCTATCTCATATTCTCTCATGGCCATTACTGACAACATTCAAATGAATCTGTGATAAGAGCTTTATACTTTTTTCAACAGTAACTTTGGGATATAAAACTTTGGAAAGTTGCATTGGAATCAACAACTATTCCCTGCATGTAAATGTTACCACTCCAGTTGCAATGTATTCTGTGAAATATTCGTTTTACATCTCAATTATGTGGCGAGACAGAGAACGGACACAGTGCCTGTGTTCTGGACACTAAAGGGAATTTATTAACAAAATGTGGCAGAGGAAAGTTTTCAAAATGAAAACCCCCGCGACGTCCCGTTGTATCCTCTGTCCGCTTTTCTGGGGCGCTTAACTCCCCCAGGCAAGGCCTGATTGAGAGCAGCAGAGTTGCATTCAAGGGGCCATTGCTCAGCTGAGTTGTGTTCAAGGGCCCCGTTGCCCAGCCGAGTTGTGTTCAAGGGCCCCGTTGCCCAGCCGAGTTGCGTTCAAGGACCCTGTTGACCAACACAGGGCCAGGTGGTTCTTCCTGCGGTGTTGGCTCGGTGCTGATAAGGGAGAGTATGGGTTCACCCCACAGTACCTTTATGTTACTGAGTAGATTCCTAATGCCAAAGAGCCTCTCATGATTTCCGTGTACTGTGCCTTTGGAAAGTGTTCAGACCCCTTTACTTTCTCCACATGATGTTATAGACTTAATTTATAATTGACTAAATACATTTTTAAAATGCCATCAATCGATACACAGTAATGACAAAGTGAAAATATGTTTTCAGAAATATGTGCCAATTTATTGAAAATTAAAACATAAAATATCTCACATACAAAAGTATTCAGACCCTTTGCTATGACACTCCAAAATGAGCTCAGATGCTTCCTGTGTCCTTTGAACATCCTTGAAATGTCTCTAGAACTTGACTGGAGTCCAACTGAGGCAAATTCTATTGACTGGAAATTATTTAGAAAGGGCACACACCTGTCTATTTGAGGTCCCATACTTCACTGTGCATGAAAGAGCAAAAGCCAAGCCATGAAGTCCATGGAACAACAATGACCCAATGAAACACAGCTAAGACAACGCTGGAGTGGCTTCCAGACATATCAGTCCATGTTCTTGAGTGCCACAGCCAAAGTCTGGAATAGTTTTATTTAACAAATAGATTATTTGTTGAATAAAACAAAAAAATAAAAAATATAATAACATTATATTGGCCTTTAACCCTCTTTTCTGTACAACTGGATTTTAGAAAACCTACGTAAGGCAGTCGTGTCAACAGTCTGTTCAGAGGATAGAAATACGTTCAGTACTGTAGCACAACCAGGGAACCAGCTGTTTTCCCAGTTACAGCCAGTAGGTGGCAGAACTGTACCTCTTGTCAGAATTGTCTCACCCTCCGAAGAAAGGTTTTTTATACAGGATTGTGAGACGCTACCGACTCTATTCACATGTAGGACCAAAGTCAAAATTACATAAATATATAATTAAACAATTAATTAAATAAATATATTATTTTATTAGGACACCTAATTATTAAATATTTTTACAATGCCACTATTCAAAATAATGGTATATTTCAAAATAATACATTGTATTTCTAATTGTCTTTTCCCATAAAAATATGTATTTTATAATATCATGGCCTATTTTAGAATTTCATGTATTTTTTCATAATTTCATGGTCCATTTCATAATATCGTGTCGTTTTTCATGATCAATCAAAGCAAGTGGGTGGTCTTTAGCAGTTGATTGGCCAAACCTACTTTTGAGGGTCATGGCTACAGGGGTTTCAGATCGTGCAAGCCAGTATTAGCAATAGATGATCAGTATATTTTGCTACTGCTTGCTTCAGCAATGCACGTTGGCATAGTAGCCTATAGCCAATATCAACGCAACTAAAGCGTTGTCGACCTGGCTGCGGTAGCTACCCTGTTGCCTCAGCACCACGGATGCGATTCTGAAAGGCATATTTGGTTTGTATTTTCCTTTACACGCCATACTGATTTGCTTCCTTCGCGAGTTACATTGCCAAAACAAGTGCACTATGTTGCTGAAAATGGAAGCTAGGACACTGCGCAATTGAAACAAAGTGCGCTCTTATTTGCGCTTATTTCTTAACCATATTCCGGCTGTAGCGATGCCAGCTCGCAAAACACGAGGACATATTCATCGTACAATAATTTCTCGTAATTGGATCAAAGACCCGGGGCTTTTCCAAAAAGCAGCGGGGCTACAGCCCTGGAAGTCCAGGCCTACTGACGCCACTGGCAGTGACTACATGCATTTTCGTTTGTTTTAGTATTTCTATTGCCATTTACAAGGATGTGTACGTAGTAAAAGTGGTTTTGCCAGAACGTTCTGCATACAAACGTGCTAAATTGCTCTCCTCAAGCACAACCATGATGCTACAAAATCTTGTTAAAATTCCTACTACAAGAAAGCAACTGTTTGGTGGTTTAGCCAATCAGCGGTTACAGACAACCCACTTGTATGGATTTACGTACATGTGTTCGTGAAAAACTACATGATAGTTTGAAATCGGCCATGAAATTATGAAATACGTCAGGATATTGTGAAAAAGGCCATGATATTATGAAAAATGCCTTGATATTACGAAATACATCTTGTGATAAAAAAACAATTTCATATTATTATAAAATTTCACACCATTACTTCAAAAAGTGAAATTATACTTTAAAAAAATAACGTGCCACCTAAAATGGTATTTGTTTTTGATTAATTATTTAATTAATTATATGTTTATATAATTTTGACTCCTTTGGTCCTCCATCAATTAATTCAAATCCACATTGCAGTATTTACACAGCAGCTCTATTTTCCAACGATCAAATAACTCACAGACTGGCCTTAGGTCCTGTATAAAAACTTACAACCTCTTCTAGGGAATCGCTGTCTCGCAAAAAGCTCGACGTTTTTAGAATAACTAGCACCGTTTTATAATCCTGCTACGTAGGATGCCTAATGTAAATTCTGTATCTGTACAATTAAATCGCGTTTCAGTCTGCCGCAGCATATGAGCTTTCCGCTTTAGCAAAAGTCAACCAATCAAGTGGTTAATAGAGGACTAAATAACAACAGCACAGGACAAGTCTGTAACAAACGGTTTAGTTCCCACTCTGACAACGTCAGGAAATATGTAAACGTATATGACTAGCAAAGCTACGTGTCTTTTCCAAATATTATGCTACGGCGATCCTCGTGACCAGTGCCTGGAATAGGTATTCAACCACTTGACGAATTTGATCTCTCATATTACTGAATTACAAATGGTACACTGAAATTTCATTCAGATTCATATTTTCTTTTAAAGCACTGACACTCAAAATCAACTATTGTCATGCTTTCATGACAATCTTTGAGTAACGGCCTCTTCGTTGCCACCCTCCAATACAGGCCGGGGGGGGGGGTACCCTGACAACACCTTTAATTGTTCACTGGTTGCTGTCAATAGTAATTATGTCATTTTTAGGAGAATTTCTTTTTCTTAATCTGTATAAACATGGAGCTTCCACTACACAGGGTTTGAAGCAACATATTTCAGATTTTTTTAATAAATATTTCAAAACATAAACCAATGTCACCTGACAATAACTGGTTTGGAGTGCCAGTGTTATAAAATAAAACATAGTAGCAATGTGCCATTTGTAAGCCATTAAATTAAGAGTATTTTTCACAGGTTTGAATACTTTTTCAAGACATATATATATATATATTATATATATACCAGAGCTTCCTTCAGGAAAATTTGTCGTTAGACAATGTGACCAGCAGCATTTTATTTTAAGACAAACTTTGACAGTTTTGCCCAGTTTTAGAGTTCACTTAACAGTGTGCTCCCAGAGATGGGATTCCATGAGGACTTTGCAAAAAGTTTGGAAGTTTTGACAACTGCAATAACATACCTTCTTTCTCTTAACAATTTGGACAGTAGGCTAATGGAAGCTCTGATAGACACATACACACACATACACACACATGGTATTCACAACTGGAGAAGAAACAAATGTTTGAGGGTTCACATGGCAGCATTAAATTGTGTGTGTTCAATTCCCTTTTTGAAATGTTGGTCTAGGAGGTGGGTGATGGGAGGGAGTCCTCGGGTTTGGTCCTGAGGGCTGCCATACGTCGACAGTGCAGATAGACACAGACAGGATGGACGAAGGCCAGCAGGGTGAATAATGTCAGGAATATATTTACCTGCCCCGGGAAAACACGTGGACACTTTTTAAACTCGAGAACCAAATTAAAAAGTGGTCTGTCTTCCCTGTGACACAAGCTGCCATTCACTGACCCAAATTAAAAAATAAAGCATGTGGTTATAGATGCAGTCTAATGACTCAGCAGCCCACCTCAAACACGAGGAGGGCAGGTGTTGTTGTTTCCTGCTCCTTTTCTGAGAAGACATTGTCTTTCCTCACTCTACCAAATCGATGGGATGGCTAGTAAGTTTACCAAGCAGGAAGAACAGGTTGCTAGATTTACCATAAGGAACGTGTTTGCTAGGCTGGGAACAACAAAGGGTATTGTTTCCTAGCCATAACCCTTGGTATGTAGTTCCCTGTTTACGAATCGGAGACTGATACCTGGAGCTGTGGCCATCATGTTTAGTGTGAAAAGCTTGGTTCACATGGTTTGAAGCACAGGCTTTAATGGAGTGGCCATGAGAACTATAAATGGATAGTAAACCATCAAATTCAACCTTATACATGTCATCACGATATGCATAGTAACAATTTAATTCACACTAGGGACCACCTTTTGACCCCGACCCATACTTTAAGAAATTGTCTTCGCATACAAGACCGTATTCCATAACATTACTTTTTACTGCTGGAACTGTGTTGGTAACCCGTTTGTAAGACAATAAGGCACCAGGGCGTGTGTTATATGGCCAGTATACCGCGGCTACAAGCTGTTCTTAGGCACAACGCATCGCAGAGTACCCGGGCACAGGTCTTAGCTAATGAAATATTGGCCATATGCCACACCATGTCCTGCCTCATTGATTAATTGTATGAGAAACACTGTTATAACCCTACTGTACTAAAACTACTTATACACACAGAGGCTTTGGATTACAGGTGATACTCCACTCACGTATAGTGGGTCTCCTCCCAGTACCCCTTTGACCAGGGTGAAGCAGGGGTACTGCAGCAGGGATACCACTGCAGACAGGGCCATGATTGTACCATACAGCTTCCCAAAGTGACAAGCAGGGAAACTACAGAGAAAGACAGGAGAGAGAGAGAGAAGAGAGAGGAGCAGAAAGAGTGAGGAGAGTTGAAAGGATTGAAAGAGAGGAGAGAGAAAGGAGATGTGGGAGGGTGAGGTAAACGGTGAGGAGAGATAGAGAGAGAGAGAAAGGAGAGAAAGCAATGAGAACGATAGAGGAGTGAGAGAAAGAATGAGAGAGAGAGAGAGAGAGAACAGAGATGCATTCACTGAGACTGTTACGACACTAAGAGCTATCAGGGTCCCCCGTCCTGTTGCATAACGTCTGTTATTCTGAACAGTTGGTGTGTGTGTGTGTGTGTGTGTGTGTGTGTGTGTGTGTGTGT
>JACXGI010006282.1:21436-42762 GCA_016801175.1 Esox masquinongy | reverse complement strand
GAGCCTGGGTCCTCTCTAGGTTTCTTCCTAAATTTCGGCCTTCTTAGGGAGTTTTTCCTAGCCACTGAAATTCAACACTACTGTTGTTTGCTCCTTGGGGTTTTAAGGCCGGGTGTTTTGTAAAAGCACTTTGTGACAACTGCTGATGTAAAAAGGGCTTTATAAATAAATTTGATTGATTGATTGATTGATTTGAGCCCTCAGCAAATCAGTTAAAGGGCAGTTGCAGTGGGAGTGTTTCAAATAGTTCTGGATATGTGTTCATATTTACATGCTTGTGCATCATTGTGTAGCTAAGAGTATGTTCAAGAATATTTATTCAGTCTTATCTAAACTTAGAAACAGTTGGCACCATTGACATATGGCACCATTTAAAAAAATGCAAGCGCAAGCAGAATGTGGAGATGAGCAGGAAGAATGTTAGGATAAACATAGCTATTGAGTCTCTGTGTTAACCCTTCCCTCCTCACTCAGCTGGATGTCTCTCTGGTATGATACCAGGAATTTTCAGAGGCCTCTTTTCTCCTTGCCTCTGCAAATTTGCAGGATTATCTTGTGTTAAATCTCATGTTACTTTTCTTTTCAAGTATGAAAAGGTCCCTGTTGAACAACTTCATACACACACATACAGTGTACCAACTTCGGTCACCATGAAAATATTTTTTATACTATTTTAGATATTTATAAAATGTAGATCATTTCAGATAATCTTTTCAAATGTTTGGTAACAGAGGTTTTTGTAAAATGGACCGTGACTCTGCTGTGTTAAATTCAAGGGGATGGGTAACAGGACAGAGAAGAGATTTGACTTCTCTGTTGAGCAGTAACTGCCCTCCTCAAGAGGTGGGATGGCCTGGGATGGAGAACATCCCTCCTCAAGAGGTGGGATGGCCTGGGATGGAGAGCATCCCAGGTGGAAGAACAAAGAGCCCGGGTGGTTTGAGCATTGCCTGAAGGTAGAGAGGGGCAGTTCTTGTTTATGTCTGTAAATTATTATGATTATATTAATTTTTATATTCTTTTTTTAAATAATTCAATCTCATGGCATCACTCAGTTTTTTTGGAGTACTTACAGACACTATCTTGTAACTAGCGTATGTGAATTTATTTGTGTCGTCAATGCTCACTTTGTCTCATTTTTAATCAAGCTCCCTTCTGGTCTACAAAAAGTGTCAATAGACATTCAGATATGATTCATAATTAAGATTATTTATTCATTATCTAAGGACATTTTATATTAATAGATAAAGAAATTAAGATTTTACCGCCAGATCAAAAACTCAACCATTCGACATACCAGACTTAAATTCTGACCTCCCAGTGACAATTATCAGAGTGTATGTATTTTATACATGAAATCACATTTCAGTTGTACCATGGGAAGTGTATACATTGATTATAAGACCAAGAGTCAATACCTACTCCATGAGACAGATTCAGTCTGTGGTTTCCCTAACTTATAAACATCATTCATTGTCCCTCACATGAATTGATAATGAAGCCGTTAACTTTGGGCCTAAATGTCCTTTTTCTTTGGTAGTAGTAATACGCTTGCATAGAATTTCAGATTCTAGCAGAAAAGGTAAAAATATTGTTCTGTGACCAATCGAAACTGGAGTCCACTTTAGTGACCAGCTGGATGAAGTCTGCGTGTATGTCAAAGTGAAAACAGTGCAGCTGAACAGATGCCGTAAACCATGTCTGACTGAGACATTCTCTCCAGTCCCTCTTGATTTGATTATTTTAAGAAGGCATTTTCTAAGCACTTTTGTTGATGAGAAAGGTAGGGACTGACCAGATGAGCGCGACAAATGTTCCAACACCAAATGGCTTTTGATGATTTATTAGGAGAGTGGTTTCCTTCCCCCCTCAGGATTTATCAGGAAACTTTCTGTAGATCTCATCATCATGTGACACCAGGGAGAGGGAGATGTATGACCTCTATTTGTTTGTAACGAACAACAGGTGTTGTCCAGGGTCACGCAACATTTTGTTTACTGTATGGAAGTGGGATACATGATATTTTTGAGTGTCATCGGAATAACAATAATAGGAGAGACCATGTAAGGCCATGACTGAGCCAAGTGACTTGCTTAATAGAGAGAAAAGGACCTACAACCAAGCCCTGGAGGACACTAGTACCTTCTATTGGTGCCACTCACTGTATTACCCCAAAACACCACGGCCTGACACAGATTGGCACCAGTTGGCCTACTAGCCTGGCTCCTACCTCGCGCTAAGTCTTGGGCAATGGGGGACTTGAAGACGTGTGGCAGGGCTTGGGGGGTTGGCGCAAGACGCTGTTAGGAAGACGATAGATATTGTGTTGTTTAGCAGTTATGCTGCACACAACTGGAATAAATTACCAGAAGATCTTAGATGTGCCCCAAATGTATCAAATTTTAAATCCAGGTTAAAAACACTTTTCACACGCCTATGACTGAGTGCTTAAACCTAACCACACTGTTTAGCCTTACAGCTTTTATAGCTTCCACATGAAATCTACTACGGAATCTACCAGTTATGTTTTTATTTTGTTTTTATTCTATTTCTATTTCCTTATTCAATGTTTTACTGTTGTTTGTGGTTTTTATTTTAGTTTTTATTCTATTCTATTTTTATATTTCTCTTTGTTTTTATTCTATTTCTATTTTTCTATGTTTTACCAATCATTAAATAATTTTTCTGTAATGCAAGATCTGGTGCTAACAGAGGAATAACCTCTGTGTAAATGTAATCTGCTGATGATGGATAATGCAAGTTCTTGTGCTGCTGTTTAGACATCGATGCAGGGTATTATCTTAGAGCTGGAGCGTGAGGATTGAGATACCGGGGTGGTGCAGTAAACAGTTCTGGGGACTGTAATTCATCGAGGATGAATATAAAATGCATGTACATCATGGCATAAATGTCCCCCTGGAGACTGCCGGGAAAGACATCGATGCAGAGATTATCTCACGAAGGGACTGACGGGTTCCTCCTAGCGCTGGAATGCAAGGATTGAGATACCGGGGTGGAGAGTCCCTCTGGAGGGTGATCAGAAAATTGTAACAATCTGACAGTTTTTTATTCTATTGCAATTTTATATTTTTCTTTTCATTGTAAAGCACATTGAATTGCTTCTATGTATGAATTGTGCTATATAAATAAACTTGCTTGCTTGCTTGTTAGGAGGATCCAAAAGCATATTTGGGATAAATTAGCCTGTAGCTACTTTAGCATCTTAGGGGTGACTAGGCTTGTCCAGGGCATGTTCAATGTGAAGACACTGGAAGAGAAGAAAAGGTCAATTCCAAATGAACAAACTTGAAACAAAAGCTGTACTTCCTCAGTCTAAACTATATTCAGTCTAAGTTTTTTCATTCCTACATCAAATAATATAACAACAGAATAGATTGGGGTGCTTTCTTCACCTTCTCTGGAGCACTCGCTATTGTATCCTCCAGGTGGCAGCAGGTGTGTTGAGCTAGCGCCTCTTCCTCAGGCCACCTGCAGCTGGTGCCACCGGGCTGGATCATAGCTGCCTTACACTACATAGATGGTACCACAAAGTGTACCAAAGGCAAACAATGCCGGTCTGTGCAGGAAGGTAATGTAAGTTTGTCACACATGGTTGTCACCTCTATGTTGTCAGTTATTTAGGTTTAAGTTTGTGGACATGTGGAGCTACTGTACGTAAGCCTCTGTGTGTGGTTCATAGCATGCACAGCAAAGGCACTAAAATGTGGATTGGATTCTAACTCCTTTTTTTTGTCTATATGTTTTATTTGAAGGAGAGGTAAAACAATGAACAGGAACTACTGGAATAAGGAATTGAGGTCCAGCTTAATTCACACAACAGTACTGTCTAAAGGAGAAGAATGCCGAAAAGGAAAATGGGGTGCAGATACAGAGATGGCAGAGAAGACGTTTTAACTGGGGAATCCTCAGCACCCTGAGACAACTGGTGGACACCCATGCCATGACCACACCTGACTACCTTCTTCTGTGACTCGACATTAACCTGAGGAAGGCAGCAAAGGTTGCAAAAGTACCAATAGACTGAAGGGAAAGTTTAATAATGCATTTCTCAGTGCCCTGGTGTCCTCATCAATGATAAAAATGCTTCATTTTTTTCTACTCGTACGTTGTTTAGATCTTGGCGTGGTAGGATTTGTATTAAAGTATCCACATTGCAAACTTGTGTCGACATACAGTCTTTTCTTTGTAGAGTGCTACCCTATATTTGTACGAATATTTACTCTTTCTATTTAAAGTTAACATGTCATGGAGAAATTAAGCTTTTACCGCCAGATCTTCACAATCAAACACTCAACCATTCGACAAGCCAGACTTAAATTCTGACCTCCCAGTGACAATTATCAGAGTGTATGTATTTCATTCATGCAATCACCCTTCAGTTGCACCATGGAAAGTGTATACATTGATTATAGGACCAACCATGGAGTCAACGCCTACTCCATGAGACACATTCAATCTGCGTGGTTTCCCTAACTTATAAACATCAGTCACTGTCCCTCACATGAATTGATAATGAAGCTGTAAACTTTGGGCGTAAATGTGCTTTTTCTATTGTAGTAGTATTAGGTTCGCATAGTATTCCAGGTTCTAGCATAAAAGGTAAAAATATTATGTGACCAATCGAAACTGGAGCCCACTTTAGTGACCAGCTGGATGAAATCTGCGTGTATGTCAAAGTGAAAACAGTGCAGCTGAACAGATGCAGTAAACCATGTCTGACTGAGACCCACATCCAGGCAGATTCATGCACAGTTATGTACAGACATGTTGGGCTGTATTTTGAAATCTTTGTTTTTGTATGTTCTGTTGCTACTTAATAAATGAGTGTGACTGAGTATATGGAGTCGGTTAAACATCTATCTATCTATATAAAGCTCTGTTATTTGTTCCCTTGTTATGTTTGCCGCCAACCAGTAATGCTGACAGGCAGATCCACACAATGCTGTGCTGGGATTGGGGTGTATTCTTGTAAAGCATTCTTAGCAAGGACCAGAGTTGCTCAAGTCCTAATGGCAACATAGTTGTTACTTGATCCTTGGGCTTTCAGGCTGGGTGTTTTGTAAAATCAATTTGTGACAACTGCTGAGGGTAAAAGGGCTTTATAAAATACATTTCATTGGTAAAGTACAATATACACAATATATAAAGAGAAATATGCACCATTCATTGGCATATTGCACTCTTATTGTATCTATAATATTCAATACTTCTAGCCATACTGTTCATATTGCCCATCCTACTCTTTTAAAAATTGCTGCTAGTTTACATTATGTATATTATTGCTATATTTTTACTTTATATATAGGATGATGCTGTGTTATTCGGTGCATTTGATAAATAAACTCTGAACTGAACTTTGAACTGAGCTGATGTAGAAGTTACTGTAGGTCCTAACTTTAGTGTTATGGTTTGAGTTAGTGTTAGTATTAGAGTTTAGGATTTAGTGGTTAGGTTTGTGTTTGTTTAGAAGTTAGGGTTAAGTTTAAGGTTAGGAATTGGATTTCAGGGTCACAGTTAGGTTAGGAAAATATAATTTTCAATTAAAATCCACTGATTACCTTCTTGTGTGTGTCTCCACATAAACATGAGTAAGGCAGCAAAGGTTGCAGTAGTAGCAATGGACTGAAGTTCAAGAATACATTGCTCAGTGCCCTGGGGTCCTCATCAGTGACAATAATGATTCATTTTTATCAACTTGTAAATTGTTTAGATCTTGGCATGGTAGGATTTGTATTAAAGTATCCACATTGCAAAATTGTGTTGACATAGTCCTCTCTTTGTAGAGGGCTACTCTATATTTGTATGAATATTTACACTTTCTATTTATAGTTAACATGTCATTTGGGCATGTGTCATTTCACCCGCATTTAACAAAAAGGGTTTAGTGACATTATGAGGTTCACACAAATATATATACACAATATATATATTTAGTATATTATACAGTACCCTCCAGAATTATTGGTACCATAGGTAAATATGTATTAAAATGTCTGTGATAAAATGTCATTGTTGTTTATCAGCTTGATTTTACACCAAAAAAAGCATATGAATCTAACCTTTGAGCGAAAAATGTTGAAAGAAAAACAAATCATCCTGAAACTACTTCACTCAAAAACATGCCTGCCACATTTATTGGCAACCCTAGAAAATCTCATGAACAAAATCTAATTTAAAATCTCATTTCATATTTCAGGACATGGAAAAAAGTAATATATTTTCTGTGTGGCAAGCATATACCATGGTTTAATAAAGCTAAAGATCAAAAAAATATAAAAATAATATCAAAAAATCTTTATAAAAACAAACACTTTTTTAATGCTCTTATTTGCTTTGGTCTACAGTTCAAAGATCAAGCGGTTCCTGTAGTATTTGCAATTGAAGTGGTTACCCTGTCAGTATAAAGCTGGGGACCACTCAGACGTGTTCAAGAGAACGGCATGCTACGGCAATTTGTACTATGGCTCAGATACAGCTCTGAATGTACACATTAAAACAGGGAGAAGTAGTGTAATTTCTCCAAGGATATCTCTTTGGCAAACAGGAATGAGGAGCAGAGAAAAAAAGAGCCCTTCCATGAAGAAAATGGAGGACACACGGTACTTAGCAGAGGTGCAGAAAGTACAAATTAAAAGCACTCAGCTGGGTTCGACTGTGTTCATCACTTTAGAGAAGTTTGTAATTAAGACCTAAATTCCTGGGTAAACGGAGTTCATAATTAACCAGTGGGTAATACAATAAAAAGGAAGAGTGAAAAATGTAGGTCACTAGTCAGTTACAAACTACTTTTACCTGGTAATTTAAGTCTAAATTATGAACTTCTCAAAACTGGTGAACCCAACCAAGTACTTTTACATTGTTCTTCTTTATCTCTGGTACTTAGAATAATGCCTATGGAGAGCTTCTCATATCTGTAGTCATCAAAAAGAAATTGAATTATATTTTCTTTAATTCTCAACTCACAGTTCATTTATATTCTCTGTCCCGGTCTCTCTCTACACTGAGCCTTTTCTCTGTGCACTCCTCTCTCTTACGAGCCATGCTCAGCAGTTATTTGCAGGAGGTGTTGTCTGGACTCTTTTCTCCGTTCACCATAACATATCCCTGTCCTGCCTGCTGGCCTTGTTGACCTTCTCTATGTCTCAGGACCAGGAAGGTGAGCAGGAAGCAGACAAAAGCTCCGCAGACGAAAAACACCTGCAGTCCGAGGAACCTGGACGTAAAGGGGATGAAGACAATCAATATCTTAAATCAGAGATATTGGGCTGGTTTCGCAGACACAGATTAACCCTAGTCCTGGGCTAAAAAAAAAAAAAGCTCAGTGGAGTTCTCCATTTGGTTTGATTTTTTAGTCCAGGACTAGGGGTAATCACGGTCCACAAAACCAGCCCCTAATACATTATCTACTGTATGACAAATATAGGCCTATACTTTCAAATACTAGACCTGCAATCTACCTAGTAAATGTCCCAAAACTGCATATAAATACTTTGTACTATGGCTCATGTAACTGTCCTGATGGTGGATATATGTGCTGGTGTTTGCCTTTGTCTGAAGAGGTCCATGTTGTAGTAGTAACATGAGGTGTTCCTCTCACACTTCTTCCCCCAGAGGATACAGGTGGTGTCTATGGCAGTGCCATACAGGACTGGAGCTGGCAGGAATGCTAGCGACACACAAACACATACATAGGATTATAAACACACATACTGTAAATGCAAAAACAGTGTGTAAACAGACAGCTGTCTGATAAACTGTTAGGCGATTATTCATCTATCTACATTTCCCAACCAAAGATGTGTGAAACTTTGAGGAATGCAAATAACTCACCCAGTACTCTGAAGAGCATGTACTGAACTCCAACAGCAAAAGATTTATCCTCTGGTTTCACTGTTCTGCAAGGAAGAGAGAGAGAGAGAGAGAGAGAGAGAGAGAGATGGTAACAGTGAGGGAGGGGATAGAGAGAGTGGGAGAAAGGACAGCAGAGGGGGTGGACATCTGTCACATCAACATAACCAGTGCTGGCGTCGAGAAGCTGCTGACCAGCTGGATGAAGTCTGCATGCATGTCAAATTGAAAACAGAGCAGCTGAACGGATGCAGTAAACCATGTCTGACAGACACACATCCAGGCAGATTCATGCACAGTTATGTACAGACATGTTGGGCTTTATTTTGAAATCTTTTTATGCTCTGCTGCTACTAAATGAGTGTGACTGAGTACATGGAGTCAGTTAAACGTCTATCTATATAAAGCTCTGTTATTTGTTTCCTTGTTATGTTTGTTGCCAACCAGTAAAGCTGACAGGCAGATCCACACAATGCTGTGCTGGGATTGAGGTGTATTCTTGTAAAGCATTCTTAGCAAGGACCAAAGTTGCTCAAGTCCTTCTTGAAACAGTTGTTGCTTGATCCTTGGGATTTCAGGCTGGGTGTTTTGTAAAATCAATTTGTGACAACTGCTGATATAAAAAGGGCTTTATAAATTAAATTTGATTGATTAATTGGTATAGTATACACACTATATAAAGAGAAATATGTAGAAGTTGGGTCCTCACTTCTACAAAAGCTATATTAGGGCTTGGGGTTAGGTTAAGCACCACAAGGCTGTGTTTTAATGTACTGTATGTTTGGTTTGGGTAGGTTCAAACATGCTGAAACAAATGAGGAATATGTCACAACCACAGCCATGAAGGCTAATGATGTTATGACAGCTGTTGCAACAGGGCTAAGCAGAAGGACTTGTGTCTGTGCCCATGTCATATCTAAAAAGCGAAAGTGTGGGAAAACTCAGATACTACCAGCATTTCTACACTGCGTGCACAATTATTAGGCAAATCGTATTCCTCAAGATTTATTTTATTGTTGAACAAACGCAATGCTCTCAGTCAATCCAAAATATCATTGAACCTCAAACCTGAATGTTTAACAAAGGAAACTTTCTCAGGGAATACATAAGTGTGCACAATTATTAGGCAACAATTAGTGTGCAGAATTATTAGGCAACTAAATTACAAAATAATTTCTCCAACTCACTTGTTTATTCTCAATTTTTAGAGTAAATTCAACAAATAGATAACAAAATAAAAATTAAACAACATTTCTGGCCTTTCAAAATTATTCAGTGACCGATATAGCCACCTTTTTTTCAATAACTGCCATGAGCCTTCCATCCATGCAGTCTGTCAGTTTCTAGATTTGTTCACAAACAACTTTCTTTGAAGCAGCAACCACAGCCTCCCAAATGCTGTTCACAGAGGTGTATTGTCTTCCCTGACTGTAAATCTCACGTTTGAGAAGGGTCCACAAGTTCTCAATAGGATTTAAGTCAGATAAGGAAGGGGGCCAGGTCATTATTTTGGCATCTTAGAGGCCCTTGCTTGCTAGCCAAGCAGTGGAGTACTTGGATGCATGTTAGTAATGGCCACAGGCCCATCCATCTGGTCCATCAAGAGTCCCTCTCATTTCATCTGTCCTTAAAACCTTTGAAAAATCTGTCTTCAGGTATTTCTTTGCCCAATCTATACGCTTCAATGTGGGACTCTTATTCAGTGGTGGTCTTCTTTCAGCCTTCTTGACCTTGCTTGGCCATGTCTCTGAGCACTTGACACCTTGTACTTCTGGACCCTCCAGGTAGGTTGCAGTTCTGGAATATGATGGCACTGGAGGATAATGGGTTCCTGGTAGCTTCACGTTTAATTCTTAAGTCTTTTGCAGTTAATTTGCCTCTTTTCTTCTCCATGCATTTTATGCACCCCAGTTGACTATTCGCAACAAAACGTTTGAGTGTCCGGTGGTCACGCCTCAATAGTTTAGCTATATCAGGAGTGTTGCATCCGTCTGAAAGGCATTTTACAATTTGACTTTTCAGTGTCAGTTAAATCTCTTTTTGCCCGTTTTACCTGAGGTCATGAAGCTGCCTAATAATTAGGCACACCTTGATATAAGGTGTTATTCACTGTTGCCACACCCTCCCTTATTACACACATACATATCACCTGAAAATGATTCAATCCAACGAGCATTCAAGTTTATATGGTTTGGAGTTGGGAAATGTGCATTGAAATAACACGATCAGAATACCCACTTGCCTAATTGTGCACGCAGTGTAGTTCTTTCTTCCTCTCTGACTCTCTAGGCAAATCATTTGTTTGTGTATTCATGTGATGTCTGTGGGTGCTGTACCTCAGTATCATCATATACGAAGGGGTCTGTGAGAGGGATGCGATGAAGCAGGTGAGGGCAGAGAAGACCATGAAGGGCAAAAGGAAATGTTTGCAGCTGCTTCCGCATGTCCCCGGCAAAGCATAACCATAAGACCCATTAACGTCAATGCAGCCACAGTCAGTGTAATTCTGTAAGGGAAAGAGAGCCATATGATGTTGAGTACCAGCCTATCACACTGACACCATTACAATAACTCCCTGCAATATAGCTTTGAATGAGAATGTTCCATCTTTTATCAAGACACAGCATTTGTTTCAAGCAAAATAAATATTCTTCACCCTGAGTTACTGGGGTAGTGGAGAGTGTGTGTGTGTGTGTGTGTGTGTGTGTGTACATAATGCTAAATCTGGCAGTAAACCCTTTCAGCAGACATCCAGTTACGACAGTAAAACAGAAGTAAGGCCTCTTTCGAGCTTTGTCTGTCTGACAGCTACTTTGTGGAAATGCATAACATCCTGTGGTTTCTTCACTAACTAAGCATGTTAAGCAATTTAGTTAACTGGGGTTTTTTTTGTTTTTTTTTTTTAACCCCATGCAGATACTGTATAATACATACAGCTCCGGAAAAAATTAAGACACCACTGCAACTTTTTCTTTCCTTTCCAAAAAAGTCGAAAAGGAAGGTTTTGAGTGAGGAACAGAAGCGTTCAATTTTCAGTGGTCTCTTAATTTTGACCCTTCTGTTCCTCACTCAAAACCTTCCTTTTCAACTTTTTTGGAAAGGAAAGAAGAAGGTGCAGTGGTCTCTTAATTTTTTCCGGAGCTGTATATCACTGAATGAGAAGGATTTTGGTGCTCAAGACAAGCATAGTGCTTTACCAGGACTTTGCTGGTGTTGTCGTCAAGAATTTTGTTTTTGCATCCTGCTTGACAGGGTGACATGAACTCCACCCCATCTGAGCCACACACTGGGTTAAAGGCCTCAGAAGGACAGGAGCACCCAGAACTACACGCCAATGTTCTGAGAAAAGAGGAAGAACAACTAAAAGCTTTAACTAATGGAATACAAAACGGCATGTTATTGCTAAAGGACTGTGGAAAGGTGAGTATATCCTTTTAAGACAGTAACTTACTTGGTTGGGTAGATGCCAGCAACCCTCTGAGTAGAGCATCCAAGCAAGAGTAGAGGCATTGCAGTGAGCAAACAAATCAAGATGGCTGTCATACAAATAAGAGCCGATCCTCTGGTAGGAATATTCAGCCTTCTCATTAGAGCCCCACCCAGCACTATTCCCAGGACTGCCATAGGGATGCTCACCCCTCCTACAATTAGAAAGAGGTCAAAGTGTAAGTCAACGTAGATGAAGGCAGTGATCTTCCAGTAGTCTTACAAAGCCAGACCTTGGACAATATAAACTGTATCATTCAAAATTTGCAGACATAATCTGTCTGGCTTGAAACATTAACTTTACAAGTAGTGTTTTATGCAGTTGCCCTACACATCAAGATAACATGGTTTTGGAGGCATCATTAAAAGGGGCAATTTGTTGCATTGTAATATCAGAACACTTCCATAACACATCTGTAGTTATAGTGGAATATAACCAGAAATTATTTTGGGTGCTGACAAGCGCATAATAAAATGCAGACTTGCTAATGTTCATGGAGAAGCTGCACCATTCCTCCCTTAGCATTAATGGATTCGTGTTCATCAGCTTCATAAGTACATTGATTAAAAATGGCAGACTGGGGCAAGAGAAAGCCCCCAGTAATTTACTGGTTGCTAAAATTTGACAGTTCACTTTATCCACCAAATATCCACGGAATGTTTTCCAAACGTAGAAATATAAATGTATATTGAATTATTGGGGAAATTTGGTTTGAATGCAAACTGTTGCTGCTGCAATTCACCTAGCTTCCACATGGAGAATACATTCTACTTACTGATGCTTTAAACGCTATGAGATCTATGCAGCCAGACATAAGAGAAACTGCATTGCAACTAGTGTTTGTTTAGCTCTGGTTTACATAGCTCTATTAAGACCCTCATAAAAAGGCTTGGCAGGGATTTGATTTTTTGTACTCTGCATGTACAACGTAATCTTTGTCGTCTAGAAAGAATGTGAATGATTACCTTCAGGTAGTACACAATTAGCAGAGGTTCTGTGGTAGAGTTCCATGCTTTCTGTGCTATTCATAGACCTACAGTATGTATTACGTTTGAATCTATTTTTTCGGACGTGTGCAGACTTGATTTAAAAAAATATATATATTCTCGTTAGAGTAGAAAGTTAGTTTGTTCCACATATGTAACAAATGACAATTTCTTACCAATCATAATGTTGGAGAAGGAGGCGGTCTGAGTGAACTGACGCTCTATGAATTTGGACATAAAGGTGGCAAGGCCTGCTACCAACGCTGCAAGGTTGACCTGTGCCAGCACCACTAACAGGTAGATTGGATTACGCAAGGTCCGCAGGGCGATGCGAGGGAAACCTGGGAGAGAGAAGGAGATGTTGGAGAGGAGGGTTCTCAAACTGCCAGCCAATCGCATCTCACTACATAAGACACTATTTACCGCAGGGTTTACAATAACAAAATGTGACCACCACTCTGCGTATACTACAAATAGGATTACATGAATTATTGTCAATGTCAGTGCCTTGTAATTACCCACAGACACAGAGAACAGAAACCAACAAGTGTGATATTATATAAATAGTCTCACTTTTTAGGAACTGTGTAAGGGTGAGTTCTTGGTCTGGTGGAGGTTTCTTTTCCTCCTTAGCTCCGTTTTCAGTGGCATCACCTCCAGCTTTCTAATAGTATGAGAAAGAGAACCAGAACTGCAATGATGCTCTTTACCAGTATTACATATGTAATATTTGATTACAGTAAAATACACATTAAGCCTGCAGACCTTGCATGAACCCTTTGTCAGGTTTGGGCCACATTTTCTGTGAAAGTATGAGTATTGTAGACAAGATCTATTTTTGTGAAATTCTGAAACCTAAAATGTATTGAAAATTGCTGGGTATAAAAGTTATAAACCAAACTTTTATAGCATTAGCCAGCAATCAAGTGTGCTTGTTTGTGAAAGTTGGTTTCTCTGTTGAGCAACAGAAACACTAGGCACGATTCTTTGTGCCAGATGACTAATGAGAGAATCATGAACCAATATATCAACTTCCTTTTCATTACATCAGACCTGACATAACAAGGTCAAACAAAATCACTTTCACCTGCTCCAAACCGACATTTGGCATTTCATGGGTTCTGTTAATTCCATAAGAACAAAAATAAATTATTACATATATGTATCTTAACAAGGTATCTGGTATTTTATACTGAACCTCTTTGGGCATCTGTCGGGGGAAGAAGAGGTAGGGCAGTGAAGTGAGGAAGAGGAACAAGGCTGCCACCACAAAGCCAAGCCACCAGGCTCCAACCCAGCGAGGGTCCTCTCTCTCCAGACTTATCTCAACTACAGACAGGACAGAGGAGGGAGACTACTTTATAAGCATATTATTTATAAATAACAAATTGTACATAAATTGAGTAATGAATTAACTGTATTTGTTATGTGTTGTTCTTTAAAGCATTACAACCATTGGTGTAATTTCAGACACTAAGAAAAATTATATAGTTCTTGGCATCACTCAACAGAACTAAATCTCTGGGCAGTTGGAACGGTCCAGCTAACAGCACTTCCAAGAAATAAGACATTTTCTTTTTCACTCTGAGAAGCTCCATATTAATTCTGAGAATAAAAGTAAAAGGATAAAAGTGAAAGACTGGGTCAATGAGACCATATCATCTGTCCAGAGGCACACAATCCAGCTAAGAACACACATTCCTCCAAAAAGGGAATAACTTTTGCACCCCCCTGAGCACACATTATATGGAGTTATGGAACATTACTTTAAATTCAACAGGTATTTGAGCAGTCTGAACATGTCTTTAACCACAAACCAAGCTGCCAGATCTTGATCAATGAAATGCAGCAAACTGGAAAGACAAGATCACAGGAAACAAGAATGACGGGCTGACTTGTTCTAGAGTCTTGAAGCATTGCATTGAAAGATTATTGGCGGCTGTGTTATTTCAACACTAATGTGAAAGTTGAACCCAACAAAAAGCTACCCATGTCACAGGCACCGGTAAGGATCCAAGCGCGGTCTGGGGTGGAGTGGCGAAGGCACAGACGAGTGGCGGGCAGAGTATTCGGGGACGGGCAGAAGGTCGGGAACCGAGCGGGCGGCAGAAGTACAGTCAGGGAGTGGGCAGAGTAGTCGGGGGCAGGCGAGAGATCAGAATTCCGACGGTGAACAAACGAACTGGTAGGACTCAGGCAGAATAGTCGGGAACGGGCGATCGGTCGGAACACGGGAAGGCAGGCCGAGAGTCTGGAAAGCGCTAGCTGTGGCATGTAAACATGAACCATTGATCTGGCAGAGAAGAAGTGGCAGGGAGTAGTACTTAAAGGGCGTGGTGATGAAGAGAGTGGGAACCGGTGTGTGAGTGGAGATTGAAGACAGGTGTGAGAACAGGTGCGCGCAGGGATGTCATGAGCGCGGGCGCCCGCCTCTGCGCGCTCGCGGAGGCGGGGACGTGACACCCATCTTAAAGTGAAAACTTGATGGGGTTTCAAAGCTTAATTATATTGTATTCTGGATAGAGATTTCACTCCTGGGACCATCTTCTGATTGCTATGAACAATATCTTCTTAAAATACAAAACACACTGGCGATTTCCAACTCGAAAGTGCTGAAGTGCTGAGTTTATGTATTTGGCATTCCCCACCAGATTCTCTCCATCCTTTCATCACATATGGTATCACCAAAAAAACAGAATATATTCCTACAGGCCACAGGAAAATAACCAATGGTAATTACGATTCAGCAGAACCCTTCACAGTCGACTTCCTGATCTCCTACTGAACAAATAGACGGCACACTTCCCAGAGGTACTGTATTGTTATCCTTCAGAACAACCAATCACAAGATGCTCTCCGTACATTCTAATGTTTGGACAGGAACACCTGTTTCCTATTTACACCCTGCTGGGGATGGTGGCCAAGCAAATGTTGTTTTTTATATTCACTAAAGCTTTTTTTTCAAGTTTACTCTGAATATTTTATCAGGCAATTGACCTGCTCGACTTCCACCAACCAAAGTTAAAATCCTTAAAAGTCCTTTGACAAACTCATTCATAAGCCACAAGTTTCTATTAACTGTAACAAAATCATATATGTTAGGAACTTTCTACCACTGAAAGTTGAGATTCTGTTGACTGGAAACCCCCAAGAGCAAGCAAAAACAAGAAAATGATGCACTGTGGCTGGGGAAGAAGTCATCCCTCGTTAGGAGGTAGCCTAAGGAGAAACCTAGAAAAGAGCCAGCCTCTGACGGGTGTCCGATTTTAGTATGTTTTCTTGAATAATTACAATATTATACTGAATTCCAAACATTGGAAAATGGCACAATCTTTCTGGGACAATCGACTGTGGAAAGCAATTTGGTGAAGCACACCATCTCCATGTTTTAACAGAACAAAATGAAGCTTTCAAAGAAAGTAATACTTTCTGTGAGGTCCGGGATGTGCCCTGTTTCCCTTCGTTGTCTCGAATGTAGCCTACCTGTGAAGTCCGGGATGTGACCTGTTTCCCTTCGTTGCCTTGAATGTAGCCTACCCATTCCCCATTATTGTTTGCACCTGTGTCTCGTTCAACCCCTATATAAGTGTTGTGTTTGCTGTCAGTCTTTGTGAGGTATTGTTTGTGTTTGCAACTCTATTGAGCTGTCTACTCCCGAGCGGTCCATTGTCTTTGCCTAATTCTGAAATCAGGCTGTTTTTGTATCCTGACCATTGCCTGCCTGTTGACCGTCTCTTTTGGATTACTCCTTGTAACTCTGCCTCCTGCCGGCTTGCTTTGGCTGTTACCAACCCATCACCTGCCTATTGACTACGCTACAGCCTGTTCCTTCTGCACTACTGTGTTTTCTTCCAAATAAAAGAGGCCCTGCGCTCTGCGCTTGGATCCATCCCTCCATCCCTCTGTTCCGTGTGCAATCATTACACTTTCCCTGTAGTCAAACATGGAAGAGGTTCGGTGATGTTTTGGGGTTGCTTAGCTGCCTCTGGCATTGTGTGCCTTGAACCTCTGCATAATTGAAATTAGCAGAATACCAGTACATTTTGGAGTGCAATTCCAAACCCATTTTCAGAAAACCTGATCTCAGTTGTAGCATTACAAATATATGAATGTATGTTTTGTTACAAGTTAAACTTGTCTAGATATTGAAGAAAAACCGAACATCTGTTTTGGATTCTCTCTCAGGAAGTCACATTCTGTTAAAGCTTGTGACTGCGTGATTAACCACTGGGCTTAAAGGCTGTCGTGATGGTGGCCTCTGTGTTGTAGAATGAGTGCACTGTTCTAGGAAGACACACCTATCTTGTATATATGTGTAAGAACAACTATCTAATGATGAGATGATGTATAAAACATTCATGAAGACAACTATGCTGCAATTCCAATTGAATGTATCTCTGAATGTTTCTCTACCTTGACTCGACCGGATACACTATTATTTTCCCACTATAAGTAACTGCTAAATTCCAACACAGTCAAAGGTCATGGGTCTTCCAACAGGACAATGAGCCCAAATGTATCTGAATATTTGAAAAGCATCCAGCAATGGTTCACGACAAAATGCTAGACTGGTGAAGTGGCCAGAAATAAGTCTATATCAAAATCCCGTTAAAAACCTGTGGAGAAATCTGAAAACAGCAGTTGGGAGGCACCCTTAAAATCTGGGAGAGCTGGAGCAGTTTATACAAGGCGATGGGACAAAACTGCCAGTATAGTGGTGCAGTTACAGAAGCTCATCCACGCAATAGGAAGCAACTGCAGTTATTTTGGTCAAGGGCTGTGATATCAAATATTGTATCTAGGGCGTCATTCATTTTGTCAATGCTATTTATGTTTATTTCCGGATTCATAATGATATTTTAGTTTCTGACTTAAAAACAAATGTTCTGTAGTATTATCAGTGAAATACACAGTTATGGAGACCAAATACCAATAATTTAGAACAATGTTTTATGTTGTTTGAAGAAAGGAGAAGGGTGTCAATACTAGGGCTGTCAAAGTTAACGCCTGCAATTCATTTAAAATGTTTAACGCCATAACCTATTTTGTCACAGTTAACACATTTGTCTTTTTTGAGTGAACAGATTAAACAGTCAATTGTCTAATTTCAGAATAAATATCTTGAAGACAAGAGCCTTGAACACTCCGGACACACACACACACACACACACACACACAGAACAAAGTTAATACAGTACGTGTTTAAACGCAAGAAGGAATTTGGGTTTCTAAAGCACAAGTAAAAAAGAAATAACAGGGGAAATATATTTTTATGCTTTATTTGACAGAGACAGTGGTGAAAGATAGTGTTTTTCTGAAACAGTAGCTAGAATCAATCCCATGCTGCAGCAATACCTGCAAAATATTCAGCATTATCAGCATTACCTGTTGACTATCGTTTTCAGTATCAAACAGGTGTGGGATAATGCTATTGCGGTATTTCTTGAACACATTACATGTCCATACAGAGTATAACGCACAATGCCACTCCCTCAGGGAAGATGTAATCTGTACTTCTGTGTGTTTGGCCGGTCGCCAATTCCTTTTTTTAGAACATAATTCTAGAGTGCAATGGGAGTTTGTACTGGTTACAATTTGATTTATCTTAAGTAGACCACTGTTTGATCTTTCCTGCACAACAAAACATTTGCTAAACAACTGCAGAAGTTGCACAATTAATGAGAAGGGTGGGGCACTTTCTTGTCATGAGTTATGCTTAAGGTCAGAAGGTCACAAGGCTGATAAGAAAAGTATATATCTTTATATCCCTATATACGTACACTACTGTTCAAAAGTTTGGGGTCACTTAGAAATGGCCTTGTTTTTGAATGAAAAGCTAATTTTTTGTCTGTTAAAATAACTTCAAATTAGTCAGAAATACAGTGAAGACATTGTAAATGTTGTAAATGACTATTGTAGCTGGAAATGGCTGATTTCTATGGCACATCTACATAGGCATACAGAGGCCCATTATCAGCAATCATCAGTCCTGTGATCCAATGGCACAATGTGTTTTCTAATCCAAGTTTATCATTTTAAAGGGCTAATTGATCATTTATAAACCCTTTTGGGATTATGTTAGCATAGCTGAAAACTGTTGTGCTGATTAAAGAAGCAAACAAACTGGCCTTTAGGCTAGTTCAGTATCTTCAGCATCAGCGTTTGTGGGTTCAATTACGGCTCAAAATGGCCAGAAACCAAAAACTTTATTCTTAAACCCGTCAGTCTATTCTTGTTCTGAGAAATTAAGGCTATTCCATGTGAAAAATTGCCAAGAAACTGCAGATCAGGTACAATGATGTGTACTACTCCCTTCACAGAACAGCGCAAACTGGCTCTAACCAGAATAGGAAGAGTGGGAGGACCCAGTGAACAACTGAGCAAGAGGACAAATACACTGAGTGTCTTGTCTAGGCAGATTAGCAAGGAAAAAGCCATATCTCAGACTGGCTAATAAAAAGAAAAGATTAAGATGGGTAGTGTATGATAAAATTACTTAAGGGGCATGTAATGTTATTGGTACCCTTAGCTGATCTTCAGCTTGATCTTCTACTCAAAACATGAGAAAAATCTAACCTCTAACTAAGATATAATTGTTCAAGAGAGAAACTAATTAGGCAGTCAATAAATATTTTTCTCAAAACCAGTTTCATTGTTAGTTATTAGCCTCGAAAATTCTTTGGGAAGATATTTTTAATAATATCTTCCCATTGATAGATATTTATTCCAAGTTTAGGAACTTATAAGTGGTTACCAACGACTACCTATCTCACTAGGGTAAAGATATTACACAATATTATAAAAAATAATAGGTACACATTATTAGGGGAGTAACTATAAATTTGCAATGAAACTGCCTGGAAAATAGTGCATTTTTTCCCATGTACAGTAAAAACGATGTTTCCAGTGATAAATTCAGGATCACACTTGGACATTTAAAGGTGTTTAAACTTCATAAGTTGTTTAAACTTGAGATCACAGTTTCCCAATTACAATTAAACGTCAACTCCATGACAACAAGCTAAGTAGATGTCTTGCCAGAGGTAAGCTAACTATCATGAAGATAATCATTAGTGCTTGGAGTTGGAACCAAAAGTTCACAAACATTGAACATTTTGGGCAGAAACACCATTCGTGGGTTTGGTGTTAAAAGAGGGATGGTTATAAATCGAGTTGATGTTGAAGGCTTGATATGTGATATTGAACTTTTCACTTTACGTTGCTCTGGATCAGAGAACTTTTCACTTTAAGTTGCTTGGATTATTAAAATTACTTACATGTAAATTATACTTTAGAAGCAAACAACACTTCACATTTCCATATCACAAAACTTATATGATATACTAATCAATGCGTATGATCACTATTTTGATGTCTTGTCTGGTTCTGAGCCCAATTAGGCTGAGTCAAAATGCGTTGGTGTCACGGTTTCAGGAGGTTGCGTAGCAGGACATGGTGCAGAGGTGTAGAAACAAAGGGCTCATTAATTCAGGAGGTTGCGTAGCAGGAAATGGTGCAGAGGTGTAGAAACAAAAGGCTCATTAATTTCAATGACTTCAAGTGACACAAAGCTCAAAACACAACGACCGTAACATCGAACAATGACTGACAAAACACACTAGGGCAGGAAGAACTTAAATAGGGACATAAGGCAGCAAACAAGACACAGGTGAAAGTGATAATGACAAAGACAGGCTACGTACAAGAACAAAGGGAAAAAACAAACAGAACAGGCTACATTCAAAAGGAAAGACAAAACCAAAACAGAACAAAAACAGAACCTAACAGTTGATAAGGACAGCAACTTTAAAATTTTAATAATAAATGTTCATAGTTGTTAAACTCAGCAGTGTAATATTTATATTCCCGACACCGTGAATGGCTGGAAGGGCGTGACGTCTACAGAGCTGATCGGACGACAGAGGACTCCAGTAAGACCAGGGGACGTGGGCTGTGCATTTACGCAAACAAAACATGGTGTACAAACACTAACTTAACCGGGAGTCACTGCTCAACCAATCTGGAGTACCTGATGATTAGATGCAGGCCTTTTTACTTGCCTTGGAAGTTTACATCTATTGTTGTTATTGCTGCCTACATACCTCCGGATGCTAATGCTAAACTAGCAATGAAAGACCTGCAGGCTGCCATTAGCAAACAGCAGACTGAACACTCGGATGGTGTTTTTGTGATTACAGGGGATTTCAACCATTCAAATCTAAAAAACCTTTTTTCAAATTCCTCCAAAATATCTCCTGCCTCACCAGAAGAGACAACACACTAGACCATGTATATACAAACATTCCGGAGGCTTGCAAATCCATTCCCCTCCTCCACATGGGACAGTCTGATCATCTTTCACTATTCCTACTCCCCAAGTATTTACCCCTCATTAAACGTGTGAATCCATCAGTGAGGAAAGTCAAAGTGTGGCCAGAGGGGTCAGACTCACTTCTACAGCACCAGTTTCAACACACAGACTGGAGTTATTTGCCACTCAAGCCACCCTTGACTCCCATATGGACATTGCAATATATGCTTCCTCCGTTCTGGATTACATCAACATCTGCATCAGCAATGTCACCACCCAAAAATTAACAATGACCTTGCCCAACTAGAAGCCATGGATGAACAGAGAGGTCCAAAAACTGCTAAAGGCAAGTGACGCTGCTTTCAGATTTGGCGATGCAGAGGCCTACAGCTCATCCATGGCCAACCTGAAAAGGGGCATCAAGATGGCTAAAAATTACCACAAACTGTGGATTGAGGAGCACTTCAACAACTCTGAATCCCAACACATGTGGCTAGGCATCAAAGCCATCACAGACAACCAGCCAAAGAATCCTACCACCACAGCCAGCGATGTCTCTTTCACGGACGAGTTAAACAGGTTCTACACCCGCTTCGACAGGGACATTAAAGCTGAACTGCCCCCAGCTGAACCCCCCCCCCCCCAGACTATCCACCGCAGAAGTGTCATCGGC
>JACXGI010006282.1:0-21336 GCA_016801175.1 Esox masquinongy | reverse complement strand
TCGACTGTGTCTAGCCTGAATGACTTCCGATCTTTTGTACTCACCCCCACCCCCACGATCATTAAGTGCTTCAAAAAACTAGTCCTGGTCCACCTTAAGTCCTGCTTCCCCCAACACTGGATCCCTACCAGTTTGCCTACCGGTCTAACAGGTTTACAGAGGACGCCATCTCCTCTGTTTCACACCCACCTGGACAAAACCAACACCTATGTGAGAATGCTATTCATAGACTACAGCTCAGCATTCAACATGGTCGTCCCCTCTCGGCTGGTCAACAAATCCATGACCTAGAGACCAGCCCCTCTCTCTGCAACTGGACTTTGGACTTCCTAACCAACAAACCCCAGTCTGTCAGATTAGACAACTTCTCCTCCTCCACCCTGATCCTGAATACTGGTGTTGCACAAGGGTGCATGCTGAGCCCCTTCCTGTACTCCCTCTTCACCCACGACTACGTTCCTGTACACAGTTCCAACACCATCGTCAAGTTTGCAGAGGACACCACCGTGGTAGACCTGATGAGTGACAATGACGAGTCAGCCTACAGGGATGAGATCAACCGCCTGGTGCACTAACAACAACCTGGCCCTTAATGCAAAGAAAACCAAGGGGCTCATTATGGATTACAGGAAGTCTAAAGGCTGCAGTCACGCCACAGTTCTCATCCAGCTTCAAATTCCTGGGTGTCCACATCTCTGAGGACCTCTCCTGGACCCTCAACACCTCAGGCCGGGTCAAAAAAGCACCGCAGCTCCTGTACTTTTTGAGGAGGCTGAAGAAGGCCCATCTGTCCTCCAAGCTCCTTGTGAACTTTTACTGCTGCAAAATTCAGAGCATTCTGACTAACTGCGCCACAGTGTGGTTTAGTGGTTGCTCCGTAGCTGACCGGAATGCCCTACGGGTGGTGAAAACCTCCCAGCACATCACTGGAGCCCAGCTCCCAGCCAATGTAGAATTCCAGTGCAAGCGGTGTCTACGCAGGGTGTGCGGCATCATCAGGGACCCTTCACATCCATTCCACAAACTGTTTGCCTACCATCAGGCAGGCGGTACAGGTCTCTTCGGTCCCACACCAGCAGGCTCAGGAACAGTTTCTTTCCATCTACTGTAACCCTGCAGAACACTGTGACCCATCACGAATCGTTCTCCACCCCTGCCTCTCAGGGATCTTGTTGCACTACTCCCTTTGTATTACTGGACTCTGACACTGCCTTGCAAAGTCTGATAAGGAAGTTTTCAGTTGTTACAGGTACAGTATGTGCCTACCTCGGGAACCTTACTGCTGCTATCCCTGCATTTTAGTTGCACATGCACCTTGCACATTCAATTAGCCTTCATTGCACATTTAAAATTGCCATTTGTACTTGCATTTTTCAGTTGTTACATATACATACTTGTAACATACACTGTACTTAATACTTGTAAATTTTCTGCCCTACTCTATTTGCCCTTCTGGTTAGATGCTAACTGCATTTCGTTGTACTGTACTTGTACTTGTCAATTACAAAAAAAGTTTAATCTAATCTAATCAAAACTATTTTGGATTTAAATGTTTTCAACTTCGGTGAAAACGTTCCCCATAATTTCCAAACTGTTCCCTTATCAATTGCTTCCATTGTATTTTGACCTAACCATTAAGGCCAGAGAAGAAAGAGAGAAAGTGACAGAAAAAGAAAGAGAGAGAATGTGTTCTGACCTTTGGACTTCTTGTCTATGTCAATATAAAAGCGCAGCATGAAGAAGCCCATCATAAAACCAAAAGCAGGACCAATAGACGTGACGGCCAGGAGTATACCTGCAGAGGAATCACAGACACAAATGTAAACCATGTTCAAGGATTCATTCAGTGACAGAGAAAATAAAATGTGATTTTTCTCCATTTGATTCTCCTTGAATTATATATAGAAGTTGATGAAAAGAAAGTCTGCCTATTATTTGCTAATCTTAAGAGTAATTATTTATTTACAATGTAGTTCGAATCATAAATGCTGATTGGCTGAAGAGACTGTGTGCCATGGGTAAGACATCACCACAATTTGTACTGCTCTAACTACATTAGTAACTTGTTGTTAACTGCCTAAAAACAGTTGTGGTATATTGGACATACTGTATACCAGACCCCCCATGTGTTATTGCTAAATTGTATAACCAAGATTCTCCTAACACTCCCGTCAGTGTTCCTGCAAGTATTTACAGAATTCTAGTGAAGATAACATTTGTAGGAAAAATACAGAACAATGGCGCAACTCTCCCTCTTAACAACAACTCCCTCATCTAGCTAACAACATTGACCTGCATCTGAATGTGGATTCTAAAGATGTCCAGTGATACCCAATCCCTCCCAGTGCTTGTACCAAGGTAGAGGGGAGAATTCCTCTTGCTGGCATAGTCATCAATGTAGGAGATTCCGAAGGGTTGGATGGGAACGCAGCCAATTCCAAGGAGTAGCTGTCCTAGGAGCAGGAGAGGGAATACTCCCTGCTGTGCTTGACTCTCCTTCTGTGTGCAGCTGTGATTGGACAATGGTGTTTGGAAGGTGCTCTCTATTTGACAGAGGCCAGAGTTGTCATCCTTTGATTCTATGGAACACAAAGGCATGTTCAGCAGAACGCAACGTTTTGAAACATTCATACAGATATGTAGAACAAATGTATAACATGTAGAATAAGGAATCATATTAGTTCTATTCTTGGAGTCTATGTTTCAATGTTTTACTGAATGTGGCCCAGGTAGAAGTAGGAAGAAGTGTGGAATTAATGTGGAGAAGAAGGTAACAACAACTATTTTTGCAATGAGATTTGTGTGTTTATTTGTGTGTGTGACTTACGGCTGATGTGGTCTGTGTACTCATAGGGGCCACTGATGAAATGGGGCATGGCCAATGTTAGAGCAGCCAAACTGGCAACCAGTGCCCCTCCACCAATGAAACGTGGTCTGTGAACACGGCTACCAAAAAAACTCACAAACACTATCAGCAATGTGTTCCCCACCTACAAATACACACACACACACACACACACACACACACACACACACACACACACACACACACACACAAAGGAATCGTGAACAGACACATGCACATTTAATATTTAGCAGACACTGTTTCCAAGGGCTATTAAATCTTAAAATAGCTTCTTTGTTCTTTTTTTCTCTTGTTGTTGTTGTTGGAGAAACACTGAGGAATGTAATGTGTCCTGCAGCACCAACTGTCAGGCCCTCCCTCCTGCCTTCTACATTGCTGGTGTACTAACCACTAACCACCATGTACTAACCTTCTGCTCTCACCAGACCCCATTCAACTAATCAGTGTCACACCTGCTCATCATTACCCGGACAATATATATATATATATATATATATATATATATATATATATATATATATATATATATATATATATCACTGTGTTCGTCTTGTATGGTTTGCGTCACTGTATGGTTTGTGGCTTTGTTAAATATATGTACCGTTTAGGTGTTACATCATTTTCTGTCCATTGTCTTTGTGTTTTGTCTGCATTTGGGTTTGTCTCCAGCAAAACGTTACAGGAAAAAACATACTTTAACGATCAGGAGGTATAAGGACACAAGCGCAGAGATCTCGAAAGCACAAGGTAATTATAATAGACTCACGTTGTGAAAAAACAAGAGGCTCCAAAAAAGGCAGAAACAGGCAATAGCGACCAGTGCACAGTGAACAATGACCAACAAGAAACACTGGGGCAGGAGTAACTTAAATATGGACACAACGAGGGAGCAAACAAGACACAGGTGTACACAACGAGGACAAAAGGGAAAAACCAAACACAACAGGCTACATTCACAAACCAAAGCCAAACCAAACAGAACCTTACACATACACAAAAAACAAGCCCTCCAATATTTGAGATTCAACAACATTTAGTGCTAGAGTAGTTTTCCTTTTTCATGCATGTCCCGTTTAAATTTCACAACATTTCAACAGTATTTACTTGTATTAGTGATTAATCAAGATTTCTGTAATTTTCAGACTATTAAATAACGAAAAATTAGACATTTGAATTTTCTTCTGCCCTTGTTTCGGGTACCTGGTTGCCATGGGATAGCTGATGACAGCTTGGTCGTTACCACAGGGTTGGGGGTTATATAAGATATTATTTGAACAGGTGGGAGACATTTTCATTAGGTGGGCGGGGTCTCAACAGTTTCACTATTGAGGTGTCAGGACAGAAAAGACTAAGCTCGGCTAAGTGGGAGCATCTGAACCCCCATCGATCTGGAATTAATCACTTTATTTCCCTGTTATCTTAACCAGGCCAGCACTGCTGGGTTAGGGTTAGGTTTACCTCGTTGAAGGATGCCAGTATGCCAGACTTCTGGCTTGAGAAGCCATATCGTCTCTCTATGGTGGAGATAGAGCTCTTCAGATACCCAGACACCAACAGCTGGGCCAGCTGAAGCATGCCATGGCACAGCACAAAAAACTTGAAGAGAAGAGAGGAGAAAGGCAGACGTTTGAAAACCATCAGCATACTGTAAGGCCATTGATGTTGTAGTGTATGAACAATAAGTTGCAAAGATTATTGCTGGGTCGCTTCAAAACAGTCCCTTTTGGATAATGTATTTGTGTTCATTTTTTCTCTTTTTTAATTTTCTGGCATGGCTAGCCTAACAAAACAAAATTCACATTGTTGACACCATAAATTACCAAGCAATTGCAAGCTTAAGAAACTAAGTCTAAATGTACTTATGAATTTAAATCTACATTTTATGGTCAACGCACTCAGTTCATCAAAAAACTGAAAATTGCCTAAAGAAAGAAAAAAGTTCACAAGATTTTATCTAGGAATAAGTCTGACCTTTATGACAGAAAAGCATTCACATTTGCTCAATCTGCTTATTTCTCCAACCTGATTGAGGTGAACAAAAACAATCCAAAATTTCTCTTTGATACAGTTGCAAAGTTAACAAAAAAGCAATGCTCAACAAGTGGGTCTTCACTACAGCAGTAATGAATACATGAACTTCTTTGATGAAAAGATCATCACCATTAGAAAACAAATAACTGAACATCCTTTAACATCCTTCTTAAATAGGTTTAGTCCTCAAAATCTCAGTTGTCCTGAGAATGCCTAGAAATTCTCTGACCTGGTGTCAGTGGGGACACATACATTTTTTTGACCCTGTATCGCTTGACACATTCACTAAATTAGCAATGAGTTCTAAACCCACAAACTGTCAACTAGACTCGATTCCAACACAACTACTTAAGGAGCTACTTCCTGTGCTTGGTCAGCCAATGTTGAACATAATTAATTGATCCCTATCCTTCCCAAATTCACTAAGAATAGCAAAAAAAAGCATTGCTTTTTTTCTGAAAAAATATAATCTGCATCGAGATGTATTAAACAATTATAGGCCAATATTGAACCTCCCGTTCCTCTCATAAATTGTAGAAAAATCTGTTTCCCAAAAACTGAATGCCTTCCTGAAGACAAATAGCATTTATGAAATGCTCCAGTCCGGTTTCAGACCCATCATAGCACTGAGACTGCACTCGTGAAGGCGATAAATGACCTTCTAATGCCTTCAGACAAAGGTTCTGCATCCATTCTGTTGCTTCTTGATCTTAGTGCTGCCTTTGACACCATTGATAACTCCCTTCACTTGGAGAGATTGGAAACCCATATTGGGCTACGCAGACACATTCTAGCCTTGTTTAAATCTTATTTATTTGAAATATATCAGTTTGTATGTGTGGATGGCACGTCCTCTGACAAATCAAAGGTATGTTTTGGTGTTCCTCAATCAAGTCTCGGTTTAGGGCCCATTATTGTTTTCACAATATATGCTGCCTCTGGGTGATGTCATCCGGAACCACAATGTCAATTTTCACTGTTATGCTGATGGTACACAGTTGTATATTTTGATGAAACATGGAGAAGCCCTAAAATTCTCTACTTTGGAAACATGCGTTTTGAGTTTTGTTGGCAGATCTCACAGTGAACCTCAACGGTTGTATGGTTGTATCCCAAAAAACTGTGAGAAACCTTGCCGTTACCCTCGAACGTGACCTCTCCTTAGATGAATATATAAAATATATATCGAGAGCTGCTTTTTTCCATCTTCAGAACATTGCAAATATCTGAAACCTTTTATCAAAAACTGAAATCCATGCTTTTGTTACTGCAATGCTCTTCTTTCCAGTTACCCTGATAAATCAATAAATACATTTCAATTAGTGCTGAACACGGCTGCTAGAATCTTAACCAGAACTAAATAATTTGAACGCATTACTCCAATATTAGCTTCTTTACACTGGCTGCCTGTTAAGGCTAGGGCTGATTTTATGGTTTTATTGTTAACCTATAAAGCAATACATGGACTTGCTCCTACTTACCTCGCAGAAATGATCCAGCCATACATACTTACACATAGCCTACAGTTAGATGCAGGCCATCTAATTCTACCTAGAATTTCTAAACAAACAGCCGGAGGCAGGGTGTTCTCTCATAGCGCTCCACTACTGTGGAATGATCTGCCAATCAAGCTTAGAAATGCAGACTTCAAGTGTCTACTCAAGACTCATCTCTTCAGCATGGTCTATGATTAAGAGTACTTGGCCCAGGGTTGTGAAGATGAATGGAAAGAATTGATACTGTCCACCCTTGCTATCTTGTCAGGTGGGCTCGCATCACCACTGAGGTGCCCTCTCTCCAATGCCATTCAGGGGCGGAGTCAATGGCTTGTTGTTGTCTCTCCGTTGCGCCCATCGTGCAATTGGGGTGAACTATGCTGGCAATACTCTGACCTCATTCAGGGTGGTTGCAGTTGGTTGGTGTCCCTTGGGTTGATGCTTGGCAACGTGGGTGGATTGACTTCCTGACTCCTAGGCCCTGTCCGGGGCCTCCCCCGGATAGGGCCACAGTGTCACTGGACCCCCTGTCTCAGCCCCAAGGATTTATACTGTTATATTATTGTGCCAGGGGAATAGGGTCAGTTCTCCTTCTCCACTGTAAATCCTTGTAAATCTAAAGAATGTGCTCTCTAAATTTCCCTTGTCTCCTGCTTCGTTTAAACTTGAGGAGGACATGAGGTCTTGGCCCACACTTCCGGAATACCAAGCTCGAAAGACTCGTTGCTGTCCCTGTCCAAAGTCCTCCTGGTTGTGTTGCAGATGAAGACGATATCTGACGATTCCAGCTGCCACTTCGCTGACCATTGCTCCCCCAGTTTGTCCCTGTCCTTGTCCCATCTGGTCATGTTTCTGACCTGGATTATGTTTTATAGACTCTGGACACAGCCCACATGTATATATTAATTATAACAACTTGTACTCTTAAAATGTTCACCTGGCACAGCCAGAAGACGACTGGTCACCCCTCTGAGCCTGGTTCCTCTCTAGGTTTCTTCCTAAATTTCGGCCCCTTTTAGGGAGTTATTCCTAGCCACTGTGCTTCAACACCATTGTTGCTTGTTCCTTGGGGTTTCAGGCTGGGTGTTTTGCAAAAGCAATTTATGACAACTGCTGATGTAAAAAGGGTTTTATAAATAAATGTGATTGATTGATTTCAATTAGAATATCCCAATACCAATTACCACTGTCGCTCAAATCCACCATACAGTCCTAGCCGTACTCACTACAAACATGTATGGTTCAATATCCTCATGTATGATGACTTCCAAAAATGTATCCTAATCATGATGACAAGCTATTGTGTGGTGTACTGTAAAGTTGGCTACCTAACTGGCAGTAACCGGTCTACCAGGATGATGTATTGAAAACCGACCCTAAAGGGATATTTAATCCAAAAATCATATTTCGGTGACAGTTCCTTACCCTGAGTTGTTCCTTCAGGCACATAGAGTAATTTTTTAAAACAATCCATTATTCAGCTCTGTCTCAGTCAATAATTAACGTTATTAGCATCGTACAAATTCATGAATGGAAACGGTATGTCCCGCTTTTGCAAAGCTGCATTGCAAGTGGAAAACTACTCTAAAACACTCCAAACTAAGACAAGTGGTGTTGTTTGGCTCAAAGAACATGACGATATTGTATACCTCAAAAATGTTTTTAATTTTCGTGATACAATTCTCATTTCAAATAAATGGGTACTTCCTGTGTTTACCGGTCAGTTTTGTTTACAATAGTATCAATCCACGCATTCTTTCGGGAAGAGTAAATGTATACATCACAGTAAACAAAAGTTACTATTCGCTAGCTAGAAAGCAAGTTCCCTATTTCGTCTTTGATATTCACCTCGGACAGTCAAACTTTATTTGCTTGAGAGAGAAAGGAAAATACATATACAGCTCTGGAAAAAATTAAGAGACCACTGCAAAGTTTTGAGTGAGGAACAGAAGCGTTCAATTTGCAGTGGTCTCTTAATTTTAACCCTTCTGTTCCTCACTCAAAACCTTCCTTTCCAACTTTTTTAGAAAGGAAAGAAGAAGGTGCAGTGGTCTCTTATTTTTTTCCAGAGCTGTATATTATGTCTGACTCTGAATACGAGCAGGAAGAACATTTTTCGGGGATAGAGCCTTGCTTGTTCTAACCATAATACACAGATGATGAATTGACCGAATAGAAGCTTGCACAGCAGCTAAAGGGGGGCGATGGTGAACCCGTTAATCCCCAACCCTTGCCCAGAATATCCGGAGGCAATTCTGTACTTTGTGTATTATAACATAGGAATCAGAACTATTACTGTCTTTTATCCATGGGTTGTATCCATGGGTTGAACTGGGAAACTTGATGGAATTGCATTCGCTTTTAGTCCACTTCTAAGTCAACGTGGGTCATGATCCTCTGTATTACAATGTTTCCGCAAACTTTGTGTCTCATTACTACATTGATTCTGAGAGGCAGAGGCATTGTCCCAATTGCAGAGCGGGTAGAATTGATTTTCAAACAAAACCCCAGGAGCAGGCAAACAGCATGGTCAGACGTGAACAGGCAGAACTCGATGCAAACAAAGGGAATCCAGAAGTTAAAAGTTTATTTATCAAATGTACCGAATAACACAGCATCAACCTGCACAATGAAATTCTTGTGACATGGCACACGACATCTACATAGTAAGCAAAAATATAGCAAAAAAATATAGCAATAATATACATAACTGTGTAAACTACCAGCAATTTTAAAAAGTGTAGGATGGGGAATATGAACAATGTGAGTAGATGTATTGAATATTATAGATATAGCAAGTAAACCAATAATATACATAACTACGTGAACTAGCAGGCAAAACCCAAAATACAAGTGCGTATGTCAACAAAGCTCAGGCAAAGGTGCAGACTAGGATAAGTTAAATCATAAACACGGAAGGCATGCTAGGATCAAAGAAATTTAGAAAGCTATCACGAACACTTGAACGGGCTTAGTATTTCAATGATTGGGAGCTGGGAGGAGTGCTGTGTTCGTTGTGATTGGGATCTGGAGGTACTTGGGATCTGGTGGTTCTATGTCATCCTGGTGATGTGGTTGAGAGATGGAGATGTGGTTGAGAGACTGTGAACAGACCTTACAGATATGGCAACGAGTGAAACCTCAAGTCTCCCCTCCCACGTCCCTTGTACATTTCTTATGACCACGGCATTTTCCACAATTACAAATATTATTCTGATGTCCACCGACGAAAATGGTCCAGCTAGGCGAAGCAACCCATCTTCACATAGCTTGTTGAGGTTAAAGTTCAGGCTCACCTTAAAGACATCACTGCCGAAGAACAGAAGCTTTGTGTGGTGGCTATAGGAAATAGTTTGCTAGTGCCAGTTTGAATTCAGCCAATTCCGTCTGCTGTTTCGTCAGGGTACAGTTTTAAAAAAATCGACGCTACCCCGACAGATTACTGAATGTAGTATTAAGTGTTTTGGAGCAGTTTTCTGCTTGCAATGCAGCTTTGCAATAGCAGTATGAACAGTTTCCATTCATGAATTTCGACAATGGACAGCCTGGGACAGAGCTGTATAATGGATTATTTGAAAAAAATGACTCATGGACCATCCCAGACCATCATATTGCCTCGACCATTCTTGACAGATGTCATCAAGCACTCCTCCAGCATCTTTTCATTTGGTCTGCGTGTCACACATGTTCTTCTTTGTGTTCTGAACACCTCCAACCAGTGTCCGTGTTCTTTTGCCTGTCTTAGTTTTTTCATTTTAGGCCATTCTGAGATATGGCTTCTTTTTTGCAACTCTGCCTGGAAGGCCAGCATCCGGGAGTCGCCTACTCACTGTTGACGTTGAGACTAGTGTTTTGCAGGAACTATTTAATGAAGCTGCCAGCTGAGGACCTGATGCGTCTGTTTCTCAAACTAGGCACCCTAATGTATTTGTCTTTGTGCTCAGTTGAGTTGTGCAACGGGGCCTTGCTCTCCTCTTTCTATTCTGGTTAGAGCCAGTTTGCACAGTTCTGTGAAGGGAGTAGTACACAGTGTTGTACGAGACCTTCATTTTCTTGGCAATTTCTTGCATTGGAATAGCCTTCATTTCTCAGAACACGAATAGACGGATGAGTTTCAGAAGGAAGTTCTTTGTTACTGGCCATTTTGAGCCTGTAATTGAATCCATAATTACTGAGCTCCAGATGCTAGTCTGAAGAAGGCTAGTTTTATTCTTTCTTTAATCAGCACAACAGTTTTCAGCTGTGATAACACAATTGCAAAATGTTTTTTTAGTGATCAATTAGCCTTTTAAAATGATAAACTTGGATTAGCAAACAAAACATTGACAGCTTGCACTTCGTCACCCATTGTGCCAAAGCCTTCTCCTCCAAACTTGTGCCCCAGCACTATTGTTATGTATATTTTGTATTTTCTGTTATTATTTTTGCTTTATATATTTCTGAATTACTGCGTAGATGTCGCATGCCATGTCACAAGAATTTCATTGTTCAGAATGATGCATGTGTCAGGTCTGTGCCCTGTTCACGTCACTCCTCACCGGGAACCGGCGCACCTCCTAGACCTCAACCTTCCACCTGAACGCATCACTCTTCCCGCCTCACAATCACCTGAATACTGATCACCTGTGTCAATTACCTCAGTTCCTTTGTTTTTTCCCACTATTTTGTTCGTCCACTCCCAGCCTTCCGATTGTGAGGTATTGATTGTTTGTTCGCTGCATCATTACTAAGCCCTTTTCGGATTCTCTACAGTTTTTGGATTTTTGTGTACCAACCTGCTTCTGCCCGATCTACCTTTGACTCCGATTCCCAGTCTAGTCCCTATCTGTACTTTTGCCTGTCTGTTGGACTACTGTGTTTTGACCTTCTGCCTGCCTGTGATTTGGAGACCTGCCTAGCCCTCTTGTGCCTCAGTGTGTATTGGTGCCTTCCTGTGTATGACCCCAGCCTGTACTTCTGACCACGCTTCGGCTGTACTCTGTTATCAATAAAAGTGGCGCACACCGCAACTGGAGCCACAACACCAGCCTCCGTCTGGTATCGTTACAGAATACCTCACCTGAAGGATGGATCCAGCGGAACTCCATGTGCGCCTTAAGCAGCAAGAGGAATGGATTGAGGAACTCTGTCGCCTCCTGCGCCAGCCGGCACCACCTCCTCATCCACCTATTGTCACTTCTCCTTCTCACTCCCTTCCTTCAGTGTCCATGCCCTCGAAATACGATGGAGCCACAGGAAACTGTAAGGGCTTCCTTACAGTTTCCTCTATTTTGACCACCACCCTGTCCATTTCCACTCCGACAAGGATAAGGTGGACTTCATCATTTCACTACTCACCGGCAAAGCCCTGGACTGGGCTGCCTCGCTCTGGTCAGCTAACACCCCTGAATTGGCCTCGGCGACCCGGTTCACAGCCCTCTTCAAAGAGGTGTTTGACCACTCGGTGTCCGGTAGACCGGTGTGGGACCTTCTCTGGGACATCACTCAAGGCTCTCGCCCAGCTTCAGAGTACGCACTCGACATTCGCACCCTGGCCTCTGGAAGCGGATGGAGTGAACCGGCTCTACTCACCGTCTACCGCAGGGGCCTGAACCGAGACCTTCAAACGGACCTTGCCTGCAGAGGGGATACTACTGACCTTAACCAGTTTATTTGTATGTCCATCTCCATCGACAACCTCATCCGGGATCACAATAGGAGCGGCAGCTCCAAGTCCCGTGGCGAACCTCGACCCACCGTTCCACCTACTCCTTCGGTCAATCCTGAACCCAACCAGCTCAGCCGTGCCCCACTGACAACCACTGAGAAACAAAGACGCATCCGGGAGGCCCTGTGCCTTTATTGCGGGGACTCCACTCACCTTCTCACCCGTTGTCCCCGTCGACCTCCACGTCGAGATGAGCCTCCCAGTCGACCTACTACTCTGGTAGGTGTGACCGCCCTTTTAAATATAACCCAGAGGCAATTCTGCCTACCAGCCATTCTGTCCGTTGGGGGCATCACACTTTTTGTAGAGGGCCTGGTGGATTCAGGGGCCGCAGGCAATTTCATTGATTCCCAGTTTGTGGACCAACTAGGCGTCGTACTCGCCCCTGTCAACCCTCCTCTCCGGATTAACTCCCTTGATGGATAGCCCCTGGGCTCAGGGTTCGTGACACACCAAACAGCCAACCTCCTTCTTCAAGTCTGGGCTGTTCATTTTGAAACCATCCGACTCCTCGTCATAACATCTCCTCGGGAGCCCCTGGTGCTAGGCCACCCCTGGCTCTGCCTACATGATCCGCTCATTTCCTGGAAGAAAGGGGAGCTGCTTACCTGGGGTCCCGCCTGTTCCACTCAATGCCTCAGCCTGCCAATTCGAGCCACTTCCGTCGAGGAGGCTACATCCACTCAGCCCGCTCCCATTCCTCCTGAATACCACCGTTACCTGTCTGTCTTCAGTAGGGAGAAAGCATCCACTCTGCCTCCCCATCGGCCCTGGGACTGCGCAATCGACCTACCCCCTGGTGCGTCACCTCTGAAGGGGCGCATATATCCTCTCTCCCTGCCTGAGTCAGAGGCTATGAACAACTACAATGATGAGGCTCTCCAGTCGGGTTCCATACGTCCGTTGACCTCTTCTGCAGCGTCTAGCTTTTTCTTTGTGGGGAAGAAAGACGGCGGTCTCCGCCCCTGCATCGATTACAGAGGCCTAAACCACATCACGGTTAAATACCGGTTTCCTCTCCCTTTGATACCAGCTGCCCTGGAACAGGTGGGCAGAGCCTGGATCTACACAAAGCTCGACCTGAGGAGTGCCTACAACCTCGTCCGCATCCGTGAGGGAGATGAATGGAAGACCGCTTTCATCACCCACAGAGGGCACTACGAATATCTAGTGATGCCTTATGGGCTCACGAACGCCCCAGGTGTCTTCCAGTCGTTCATGAATGAGGTCTTCCGCGACATGATCGACAGGTTCCTTTATTATCTACATCGACGACATCCTGATCTATTCCTGCTCCTTCGATGAACACGTCTCCCATGTATGACAGGTACTACAGCACTTACATGAGCACCATCTCTATGTTAAGGCAGAGAAGAGTGCCTTTCATGTCACCACCGTCAACTGCCTGGGCTTTGTTCTGACCCCTGGAGGGGTTAGCATGGATGCTGACAAGGTCACCGCGGTGCTCCACTGGCCTCAGCCTAAGACAGTAAAGGAGCTACAATGTTTTCTTGGCTTTGCAAATTTCTACCGGCGATTCATCCAGAACTACAACTCAACTGCAGCCCCGCTCACCGCACTCACCAGCCAAAAGACAAGGGTGCTACGCTGGTCAGACTCAGCCCTTACGGCATTCGAAACCCTCAAGGAACTCTTCACATCAGTCCCCATCCTGTGTCAACCTGATCCTTCTGTCCCGTTCGTCCTAGAGGTAGACACCTCACAGGTGGGGGTAGGCGCCGTCCTTTCCCAGCGGTCAGGCACGCCACCCAAGCTCCATCCCTGCGCCTTCTTTTTTTCTAAGAAACTCACTCCGGCTGAACGAAATTATGACGTGGGCAACAGGGAGCTACAAGCCATGAAACTGGCGTTAGAGGAGTGGCGGCACTGGCTCGAGAGGGCACAACACCCCTTCTTGGTCTTAATCGACCACCGTAACACCGTAACTCCGGAGTGCCATGCACCTAAAAGCCTGTCAGGCCCGTTGGTCCTTGTTTTTCAACCGGTTCCATTTCACTGTGTCCTACATTCTCGGTAAGAAAAACCTCAAGGCTGACGCCTTGTCACGCCAATTCGATCCTCCAACCAGCAACACCAACCCAGAACCCATCCTCCCTCCATCCTGCATAATCGGACCCATTCGCTGGGCACTCCAGGATACCATCCAAGACGCCCTCCGGACTGAGCCTGCTCCGCCAGAAACCCCTCCGGATAAGACCTATGTTCCTGCCGCAGTTCGACCCCAGTTACTCCAATGGTGTCACACTTCCCTTGGGTCCGGGCAACCAGGCATCACTCGCACCACTGAGCTTCGGTACTGGTACTGGTGGTCCTCCCTCTCAGATGACGTCCGTGACTATGTGTTGTCCTGTCCAGTCTGCGCGCAGACAAAAAACCCACGCCAACTGCCTGCGGGTAAACTCATGCCCTTGTCTATACCACACAGGCCATTGTCCCACATCGGCATGGATTTTATCACAGACCTCCCTGAATCAGCCGGTTATACCACCATTCTTGTTGTCATAGACCGGTTCTCCAAGATTTACCGACTCATTCCCTTGCCTCATCTGCCCACCGCCATGGGGCTAGCTGAGTGCGTCTTTCAGCACATCTTCTGCCAATTTGGGATCCCTGAGGATATTGTGTCTGATCAGGGCCCCCAATTCATCTCCAGGGTGTGGAAGGCCTTCTGTGCTCGGCTTGGGGTCTCGGTCAGCTTGTCCTCTGGGTACCACCCCCAATCGAATGGGCAAACGGAGTGGCTCAACTAGGAGATTGGTAAATACCTCCGACAGCAGTGTGATCAACAGCCAAGTGACTGGACCTGTTTCCTCCCATGGGTAGAATATGCCCAGAACTCACTTGTACACTCTTCCCTCCGGCTCACACCCTTCCAGTGCGTCCTTGGATATCAACCACCTCTATTCCCTTGGGAGATGGAGCCCGGCCAGGTGCCTGCAATTGACGAATGGTTTCAGCCCAGTGAGAAGGTATGGGAAACCGCACATCAGCTTCTAGAGCGGGCCACACGGGCCCAAAGAGACCAAGCTGATCGACGCCGGAGGCCCACTCCGCTCTATCATCCTGGTCAGCGCGTTTGGCTATCGACCCGGGACATCCGGCTTCGTCTCCCCAGTAAAAAGCTCTGCCACCGATATTATCGGCCCTTTCAAGATCACCCATCGGATCAATCCAGTCACCTATCGCCTACAGTTGCCCCGCCAGTACCGGATCTCTTCCTCCTTCCATGTCTACCTTCTGAAACTGGTCCACTACAGTCCGCTCCATCCTCCAGTCACTCCTCGGACCGCTCCCCCTCCGCTGGACGTCAGCGGGGAGCCGGCGTATTCCATTCTGGCCATCTTAGACTCCCGTCGCCAGGGTGGGCAGCTACAGTACCTGGTCGATTGGGAGGGTTGTGGGCCTGAGGAGCATTCCTGGGTCCCTGCCGGGGACGTCCTTGACCCTGCTCTCAAGCTGGCCTTCCACCGGCACCACTCGGATCGCCCTGCTCCTCGGCCCCGTGGCAGGCCCCCTAACCGTTGGCCTAGGGCGTCAGGAGCTGCCCGTTGCGGGGGGGGGGGTTCTGTCAGGTCTGTGCCCTGTTCACGTCACTCCTCACCGGGAACCGGCGCACCTCCTAGAACTCAACCTTCCACTCCACCTGAACGCATCACTCTTCCTGCCTCACAATCACCTGAATACTGATCACCTGTGTCAATTACGTTCAATTATGTTCCTTTGTTTTTTCCCACTATTTAGTTCATCCACACCAAGCCTTCCGATTGTGAGGTATTGATTGTTCGCTGCATCATTACTAAGCCCTTTTCGGATTCTCTACAGTTTTTGGATTTTTGTGTGCCGACCTGCTTCTGCCCGATCTACCTTTGACTCCGATTCCCAGTCTAGTCACTATCTGTGCTTTTACCTGTCTGTTGGACTACTGTGTTTTGACCTTCTGCCTGCCTGTGATTTGGAGACCTGCCTAGCCCTCTTGTGCCTCAGTGTGTATTGGTGCCTTTCTGTGTATGACCCCAGCCTGTACTTCTGACCACACTTCGGCTGTACCCTGTTATCAATAAAAGCGGCGCACACCGCAACTGGAGCCACAACACCAGCCTCCGTCTGGTATCGTTACAGCATGTTATTGGGTGCACTTGACAAATCAAAGACTTTGACTTTGATAAGAGGAACAAAATGAAAACACAATTTTTTGTGAAGATATTAGTAACTAACAGGTTCATTTCCAGCACTCATGGACTACACCCACCTTCCTTTTTGAAAAATTGGGTAACATACTGTCGCCCTTTCTTTTCTCTCTTCTGACTTTTTTTTCTTCCTTTTCATTTTAGGAAAGCAGATTTTTTAAGTAAGCTGAGGCATCATTGATGCTCCATCAGCACTCCTCACTCACAATTCACTGCTAGCAAGTAACGCCGGGTTTGGGGAGAGGACTGAAACATTTCATGTGGAGGGGGGTATGCAATGTGCAATACAGAGACTCTGGATGTTTACTTTTTGCCAGTAACACGAAAATAGGAAAGTTGGATAAATCAATAATATAATGTTGAAGTTTTTTTAACCTGATGTTCAAATTAATTTTTAGGGCCCCTGTCCGTCACAGGCCCTTAGAATCGTCCCAACTTTCCCCCTCAAATGTCTACTAGTTCTGGACAGGCAGAGGAGAACCAAAAAAAAATACAAGGGTAGAAACCTACATATGTAAAAAAAAAAAGATCAAATATGTGACATGTTAATATGTAAAGAATTGATATATTGCTTGTTTTTTGGTTGCTATTTGGGAGGGCATTGTAGTGTGCATTAGCTGCTCAAGTGGACATGGACAACAGGGCAGATTTAACACTATAATAGTTTGCTTTCTTCAAGTGTGTAGCCAGATATTATATAAAGTAGAGGGGCGTCCGGTGGAGCGCAGGGTAGCGGGGGTTGAGGTACCACCTTTGCCTAATTTTGAGCCAGGAAAAACCCTGCCAATGCCTATTTTGCATACACAGTTGCCCAAACCCCAACTAGCCCATGTTGCATCACTGAGCTGTGCCGTATTCAGTATTCACTTTCATTAAATAACCTCGATTGAAATCCAACCTGTCCGTCATCTGTGCAATGACCAGCACCCGGGGGGAGAACAAGTGTTAAGAGCCACCTAAAAATCTACAGTCCATTAATTCTCCATTACAACATTTCTTGTAGAAGAATAATAATGATAATAATAATAAAGAACATTTGCTACAGAGTACTGTCATGTGAAATGCAACAACCTTTTCTGTTTATTTTAGTTGCATGAATGGTTTCAAAGTTTTTTGGACGATTTGTAAAATGTGGTTAACTTTATCAATTAATATGGTTGGAACCAGTGGAATGAGCCAGAACATTATGACCACTCACAGGTGAGGCAAACAACGTTGATCATCTCCTAACAAGGACACATGTTAAGGTCTGGGTAGATTAGATGGTAAGCGAACAATTCGTTCTCATAGTCAACGTTTTGGATAGAGAACACATGGGCAGGAGTGAACACCTGAGTGACTCTGAGAACGGACAAATGGTTGTGGCCAGACGACTCAGAGCATCTCTGAAATGACAAGGCTTGTGGGGTGCTCTCGGTCAGCAGTGGTGAGTACCCACCGACAGTGGTCCGAGGAGGGACCAATCTCAAACTGGCGACAGGGTGTTGGGCACCCAAGGCACATCAATATGTAAAGGCAATGAAGGCTATCCTGTCTGGACTGAACTGACAGAAGGTCTATTGTGGCACAAGTCACAGAAAATTTGAATGATGGTTACGGGAGGAATGCGTCACAACACACAGTGCATCAACCCTGCTGTGTATGGGGCTGCGTAGCCGCAGACCCGTCAGAGTGCCCATGATGACCCATGTCACCCTCGGAACTGGACCATGGAGCAGTGGAAGAAGCTCGCCTGGCCTGATGAGTCCCATTTTCGTTTACTTAACGCAGATGGTCCAGGAAGTGATGGCACCAGGATGCACTATGGGAAGGCGACACGCTAGTGGAGGGAGTGTGATGCTCTGGCCAATGTTCTGCTGTGAAACACTGGGTCCGGAAATTGATGTGGACATAAATTTCACACATGCCACCTACCTGATGGCAGTAGCCTCTTTCAGCAGGATTATTTGCTCTGCCACACTGCACAGAGTGTTTGAGAATAGTTTGAGGAACTTGAAGAGTTCAAGGTGTAGCCCTGGCCTCCAAATCCCCAGATCTCAATCCGATTGAGCATCTGTGGGATGTGCTAGACAAACAAGTCCAATCCACAGCGGCACCACCTTGCAACTAACAGGACTTGAAGGATCTGCTGCTAATGTCTTGGTGCCAGATACCACAGGACACCTTCAGGGGTCTTGTAGAGTCCATGCCTCAGCGGGTCAGCACTGTTTTGGTGTCACTCGGAGGACCAACATCATATTAGGCAGGTGGTCATAATGTTTTGGCTCATCTCTGAATGTAAAAAATACAACTTTCCAGGAGGTGTACTTTTTCACACGAAGTCCTGCTAATGTTTTAGCTATGGACAATCTCGCAAAGATCAAATAATTCAATAAGTAGAAGGCTACACATAAAATCCACACTTAGATGGTCAAAAGTTAAATAGCAGTGTTTTGGATTTTAAGTACTTTAATCGCTTTATATTTCTCTGGTACTAGTAACTGAAAGCTGTAATTGATATCGGCCTACCTTAATGCTGTAGAATGGGGTCCAACATCTGTTGAGAGGCATCGACCTCTGGAGTTCAGTGTTCGGTTGGGGGTTGCTGGCCGTCATATCTGTCTGTAATACCCGTCCAACTCGCAGATACGACCCAGGAAGTAGTAAATCTATAAATTATAAAATACACAGGATAATTTTCTTACACTGCGGATACTGTGTATGACTTTATATCTGTCCTTTGGACTTTGCTTACATGAAAGGTGCATTTTGCAATAAAAAAAATGGTGTGTCTGTGCACGTCGGTGTGTGTTTGCAGAGTTTGAAGATAACATTGACTACTCAGCATACCCTCAGTCAGTAAAATTGCAATGTGTGTCTGTGAATGTATGCGATCCTGGCTTTACTTGACATATCAAGACCAGAAGGCCCCACAAATATAGTACAATTATACACTTTACTATTGATGGTGAGAATATAAGACAGTGGGCTATGAGCAGAGAGTATATAATAAACATGGATTGACAGTGTATGTAAATATTTACAGTATCAATATAGTATATCTACATGCATAGGCATGAGCAGAGGTTTGAGTGCAACATGGTGCTTGTCTAGACCCTTGCACTATGTGGTGATAAGTACATTTTTGTCGTTAAGACTCCCAGATCTTTCAGCGGCAGCTGTACTGTAACTAATATTTTTGTCAAGAAATGGTGTTGTCATCAAAAACAAAGACTGTTGCTGAACTAAGACAATTTTGCAGAGTTCTTCTGTTAAGTTATTCAAGGACAGAGAGCAAGACCTCACATTATTCTGTTGAGTGTCTTATTGTGGTTTATTATTTAATAAAACACAATGAACATTTTATGCTTCATGTTCTGTGAATGAAGTAGTATGCAACATTGTACAAGATCTTTCTTGGCAATTTCTCGCATGGAATAGCCTTCATTTCTCAGAACAAAAATAGACTGACAAGTTTCAGAAGAAAGTTCTTTGTTACTGGTCATTTTGAGCCTGTGATCGAACCCACAATTGCTGATGCTCCAGATACTCAACTAGTCTAAAGGCCAGTTTTAAAATGATAAATCTTTAGCAAAAACAATGTGCAAATGGAACACAAGACTGATGGTTGCTGATAATGGGCCTTTGTTCGCCTATATATACAGCTCCGGAAAAAATTAAGAGACCACTGCACCTTTTTCTTTCCTTTCCAAAAAAGTTTATTTTTTCCAGAGCTGTATATATACACACATGGTTGTGAGCATAAAATTGACATTTTAACGTGTGTGTGTCACCTTGTTTGTCTGTAACAAGGCCAAACATAAACGCTATCAACAAGGCCTATAGTGAAAAGAATACCATCCCCACTTGTGAAGCATGGTGGTGGCTCACTGATATGTTGGGGGTGTGTGAGCTCTAAAAGCATGGGGAATCTTGTAAAAATTGATGGCAAGATGAATGCAGCATGTTATCAGAAAATACTGGCAGAAAATTTGCATTCTTCTGCACGAAAGCTGCGCATGGGACGCACTTGGACTTTCCAGCACGACAATGACCATAAGCACAAGGCCAAGTTGACACTCCGGTGGTTACAGCAGAAAAAGGTTAAGGTTCTGGAGTGGTCTGGGGAGATCTCAAACGTGCTGTTCATGCAAGACGACCAAAGACTTTGCATGACCTGGAGGCATTTTGCCAAGACAAATGGGCAGCTATACCACGTGCAAGAATTCGGGGCCTCATAGACAACTATTACAAAAGACTGCATGCTGTCATTGATGCTAAAGGGGGCAATACACAGTATTAAGAACTAAGGGTATGCAGACTTTTGAACAGGGGTCAGTTCATTTTTTACTTTGTTGCCATAGTTTGTTTTATGATTGTGCCATTCTGTTATAACCTGCAGCTGAATATGAATCCCATAAGAAATAAAAGAAATCTGTTTTGCCCGCTCACTCATGTTTTCTTTACAAATGGTACATATATTACCAATTCTCCAAGGGTATGCAAACTTTTGAGCTGTATGTATATATACAGCTCTGGAAAAAATGAAGAGACCACTGCACCTTTTTCTTTCCTTTCCAAAAAAGTTGAAAAGGAAAGTTTTGAGTGAGGAACAGAAGTGTTTAATTTGCAGTGCTATATATATATATATATATATATATATATATATATATAGGTCTGGAAAAAATGTATGGCTTTTGCCACTGGCCGTTTTAACAGGTAATTAGCCATATGTGAATGACATTGATACAATAACTACTGTATCAATATAGGTGATAACTGACTTTTTCGTCAAGTGAAAAGACGAGAGAATCGTGTAGCCAGCGAAGTGTTTGTCTTTCCTTAACAAATCCTAATATCCACCAGAAATATTTCATTCTAGGCTTCCTATTATGTAGCCAGCGAAGTTTTTGTCTGTCCCGAACCTCAGGCATAATGCGTTTTGATAGTTATGGGAGGCAAACGCGGGACCTGTTGTTCCGGAGCCTGCGTCCCTAACCACTACGCTATTTAACAAGGGGTACTCCGTCAGTCACTGAGTGAGTGAGT
>JACXGI010006281.1:0-42666 GCA_016801175.1 Esox masquinongy | reverse complement strand
AGAAGGCCCTGCCTCCGGCTGTTTGTTTAGAAATTCTAGGTACAATTAAAAGGCCTGCATCTTGCGATCTAAGGTTACGTGTAGGTATGTATGGCTGGATCATTTCAGCGAGGTAAGTAGGACCAAGTCCATGTATTGATTTATAGGTTAACAATAAAACCTTAAAGTCAGCCCTAAACCCAACAGGCAGCCAGTGTAATGAGGCTAGTACTGGAGTAATGTGTTCACATTTTTTTGTTCTAGTTAGGATTCTAGCAGCCGTGTGCAGCACTAATTGAAGTTTATTTATTGATTTGTCAAGGTAACCGGAAAGAAGAGCATTGCAGTAATCTAATCTAGAAGTAACAAAAGCGTGGATTAGTTTTTCTGCATCAGTTTTTGATAGAAAATTTCTGATTTTTGCAATGTTTCGAAGATGAAAATAAGCAACTCTTGAGACATGTTTTATATGTTCATCAAAGGAGAGGTCAGGGTCAAGGGTAACGCCGAGGTTTCTTACAGTTTTTTGGGATAAAACCATGCAGCCGTCGAGGTTCACAGTGAGATCTGCCAACAAAGCTCTTTGTTTCTTGGGTTTCTTGGGTGAGTGGCATTTCTGTTTTTCTTGAGTTTAAAAGCAAGAAGTTCTCTGTCATCCCCTTCCTAATATCTGAAACGCATGCTTCCAAATTAGCTAATTTTGGGGCTTCTCCATGCTTCATTGAAATATATAACTGTGTGTCATCAGCATAACAGTGAAAATTGACATTGTGATTCCGGATTACATCACCCAGAGGCAGCATTTATAGTGAGAACAATAATGGGCCCAGAACCAAGCCTTGAGGAACACCAAAGCATACCTTTGATTGATAAAGAGCGAGAGCGTGAACTGGGCACAGACGGTGGAGCCTCACGTCCTCCTCACGCACGTGCGGAGGAGGGGAGAAGGCCTGTAAATCGATAGTCCTCGATCGAAAGGAGCTGGTGATAACCTTAGACATGAAGGATGGGTTAGGTCTCAGCGTAACGCAGCCTAAGTCCTCTCCGATAGCCAGACAGCCAGGGTGCACAGAGAGCGCGTGGAGATCACTCCCTCGCTTAGCAGAGCATAAAGCAATGAGCAAGGAAGTCTTAAGGGAGAGCAGCTTAAGAGAACACTGCTGCAAGGGCTTGAATGCAGGCCCACAGACCTTAGCAAGGCCACGCCCAGCACCTTAGCAAGGTCCCATTGTGGAGCAGCCAGCCTGGCCACCGGGCACAGACGGCACGTACCCAAAAGGAAACGGCGGAGGAGAGGGTGGCTGAAAACAGTGTTTCCAGCAAAGTCCTCATGACACGCAGAGATGGCCGATGTGTATCTGCGGATAGTCGAAGGCGACCTATCCATATCAAAGAGATGTAAAAACTGTAAAAATGACAGAATCTCCTCCACAGGTCCGAGGACCTCTGCGTGCACCATGACACAAACATTCCAGTGAGTGGAATACACCTTGGACATAGATGCTGCCCTAGCACCCTGGATGGTGCGGACCACCGCAGCGGACAAACCTCTATTCAAAAGCCTGTCCCGTTCAGGAGTCAGACCCTGAGAGTTCCTGACTGTGACGGTGGGTGTAGAATCGAGCCCTCCGCTTGGGACAGTGCGTCCTGTCTGAGCAGAACCGCCCACGGGCGGTTCGCCAGCAACTGGATCATTTCTGGATACCTGTAACGAGTGGTGGTGGAGAGGAACCAGGCGCAGGCAGAATGCAGGTGTTGACTTTTAATAGAAACAACACCGAGTACAAAAACAAACTGAATGAAAGTAAAGGGGCTGAATTGAAACAGCAAACCGAAAGCACTTACCCGTAACGTGTGACATACAGACACAACAACAACAATGATCGACAAGTGAGGGGAGCAGAGGAGAAACATTTAAACACCTACTGATGGAATGATTGGGACCTGGTGTGAGTGATTGAAGACGTGACACACACCAAGCCCGGGATGTGTTTGTGGAGTGACGGGAACTGGGAGTGCACGGCACGGTAGCACTGATCCTCACCGTACCATGACAATACCAGATGGCCGTGGATCAAGCCCCTCCGCCTTGATCCTAGCCAGCAGACGCGCTATGCAGCGCTGTAGGGTGAAATGCGTAAAGGAGGTGGCCCGGAATGTGAGTAGCAGTCAAGGAGCGGAGGTGGGCATGCGCCCATAGCCAAAGATGTGTCGCCGACCGATGGAGAGCAGGAGACCTGATCCCCCCTTGGCGATTGATGTAAGCGACCGTAGCCCGGTTGTCTGAGTGAATCAGGACATCGCGGCCTTTGACTAGGTCCGAGAAGTGAGTCAAAACCAACTGGACCGTGTCCAGTTCCAGCAGGTTGATGTGGCGAGGGCCGGGAGGTCACACGCCTCCGACAGCCTGACCCCGGCACACACCGCACCATCCATGAAGAGAGGCGTCTGTGAACACCTGAACGCACTCCGACACCCTGCCCAGAGACGGGCCCCGAGAGAGCACTAGGCGGTCTCTCCAAAAGTCCAGGTCCCTTCGCAGGTGAGCTGGCAGAGACAACGTCCGGTCCCAATGACATACAGGGTCGACCCGCTGGCGAGCGAACCAGGCCTGCAGGCTGCGCATGTGCAGTAGGCCCAGGGGGACTACTGCGTGCGCTGCAGCCATCATTCCCAAGAGGGACATGACGGCCTGAACTGAACGCCTGCAGGCCGGACGTCACAGGTTGAGGGCAGAGAGCAGATCGAGTGCCTGCATGTCTGAAATGCGCGCTCTCATTGTGCGCGTGTCCATGACCAGACCCAGGTAAGAAACGTGCTGGGCTGGCCTCGGCACGCTCTTCTGCCAATTCACAGCGAGTCCTAATCGCGTGAGAAGGGACACCACTCGGAAAGGGTGCATCCTGGCCAATTCCAAGGATGATGCTAGAATCAGGAGGTCGTCTAGATAGGCTAAAATTCTGATGCCCTCTCTGCGTAGGGGCTCCAGCGCTGCCTCCAGACATTTGGAGAAGGTGCGTGGAGCCAGAGCATAACCGAACGGGATCCTCGTATACCCGTAGACCCTGCCCTGAAAGGCAAACCGGAAAAACTTCCTGTAGCTGCGAACGATCGGGACATGGAAGTAAGCATCCTTGAGGTCTATGCTCAAACAGAAATCTCCCGGCAGGAAGGCTTCCAGCAGGCGAGTGGTGGTGAGCATGCGGAACGGTCGTTTGGCTATGTGCGCATTCAGATTGCGCAAATCTAAGATCGGCCTCACTCCTCCCATTCTCTTGGGAACCAGGAAGTAACGGGAGTAAAAACTGCCCTGTCTGAGATCCTCCGGGAACTTGGAGATCACTCCTTTGCTCAACAATTCAGTCACCTCCATCAGGAGAGCGGACGCTCTGTCGGGCGATGGCATCACCGTCTCCACTATCCCGGAGAAGGGGGGTGTAGCTGAGCGAAACTGAATTAGATAACACAGTCTGATCATTTGATCGAGCCAGGCTGACATGGTATAGTGATGATGCCACTCCCAATAATGCACTGAGAGAGGACGAGCATGTAGTTGGGGGGCGTTGGTCAGGAAAAGTTTGAATTCCCTCTCTGCCCTCTCTGCTGCCAAGCTCAACTGGAGAGGAAAAAACATGGCCCAAGGAGGGCAGGGAGAGAAAGAATAGGAGCCGGGCGGCAAACCCGGGTCTACCGAATGAGAGCTGAGCACGCTAACCACTGAGCCGTCCCGCTGTACAATAGGCACAGCGCTCTCACTCATAGGAACCTGAGTGAGAGAGGAGCCCGGCATTTGCACCCTGAGTGGGGACGCGTTGCTAAGGAGACGCTAGGTAGTGCAGACGGGAATGAGGGGCTTAGCGAGAACAGATAGCAAGACGGAGGCGAGAGCCGACGACGTTGCCTGGCGTTTAATCCCGTCATAGCCAGCGGGTTGACAAGCCACCACGGTTACGTCTGTAACCCCAAGTGAATTCTCAGGACGCTCGGTAGCCCGCGGACGGCGGGAGAGAGAGGAGCCCGGCATTAGCATAAGCGAACGTTTCACTGAAGGCGAATGAATGTAAACACGGTTGTGCCGGGCCGAGCTCTGAGAGCGAACACGCTCAGGACTGGCAGGCAGTGGAATGAGAGACGCCTCTGAACCCGCTAGCCGGCGCTTATGTCTATGGGAGGTGGTGAGTAGAGAGGATAGAGAAGTTATACCTATAACTCCCTGAGAAACCTCACTACCCTGAACATAGTTAACATAGCTCTTACCATTACACGGAATAGGGAAGGGAATAGAGTGTGCACAAGCAAACACATTAGGGATACGCCGCTCATTCGCACCACTGCTCATATCCAACGGGGCAGACACAGAGACAGAGAGAGCGCTCGCTGAGTCTCTAATAGCCACCGATGAAGGCAAACTAGGGCATGCAAAAGGTACAAGTGGTTTAACAGGCTCAGACAGTCTGCACAAAATCACAACTTACACCCAAGCAACGCCATCAGACTCGGGCCGTACCTTGCGGAGGGAGGGAGACACAGGGGCCGTGAGGGCAACGTTGCCGTTCGCAGCCCGCTCCACGCCTGGTCAGGATGGTCTGGGTTTCTTAGACGGCCACGGAGTATCCAGTCCAGGGGCGGGTTGCCTGCGTCGCACGGTAGGAGGAGCAGGAGCCGTGGCTGTAGGGGGAGGAGGCACCGAGGCAGCAGAAGAGGCGACAGCAGAGACTTGGCAGCACTGGCGTCGTTTAGCAGTGGAGCCCGGGCGATGAGCCCGGGTCGTGAGGCCGAATGAGTAGAGTGGCCAGACGGGGGAGGGGAGGAGATAGCTCCTTCCGTCCCTCGTTGGTCTTCTTTCTTCTGAAAGAAGCTATGGCAGTGTGGACGGCGTCGCCGAATAAGCCCTCCTTCGGGCTCTAGAGGAGGGATGGCCGAGCTGATGGGAGTCTGTCTACCGTCGATTCTGGTGAAGGTAGCGTAGGATTTCACAGGAGCTCTGGCAGAAGCTGGAGAGGACCAGGAACCCTCGGCGAAAGCTTTAAAACCACAGACCACAGGCAGTGGAGAGTCCACTGGTTTGACACATTCCGCCCAGGAGCCGAAGGACATGTCAGAATGTTTCTTCGGCATCAGCAGGGGAGGCAGGGGCAGCTGAATGCGTAGCGCTGCTCTCTCAATCATGGCGGCAAACTCCTCGCGGAGAGGGGGTGGGCGGAGGGAAGCAGCAGAAGAGAGGTCGTCATCTAGTTCTCCCCGGAGAGAGGGAGAAGCACGAGACCCGCCACCACAACCCACATGGGAAGGGAGCAGGTCTTCCTGAGTCAGAGGAGTCGGGTCCTGCGTAGGAGCGTCCTCCTCAGACATCTTGTCGTCGTCGCTGGAAACCAACACGGCGGAGACGTCCACCTCTTGTTCGAAAAAGTTTGCCCTCTCTACACGTGTAGAGAGGGACAGAGTAGCACAGGCGGAGCAGGCCGTGGGGTCGGTGAGACCCTCATGAGCGTGGGCCGGTCCCAGGCAGGAAACACACACACGGTGAGGGTCCTGATCCGGTGACAGGTCGGCGCAACGGCATGCGACGGCAAAACATTTCTTCATGATGAGACATCAAACTAAAGAATGCCGATGACAAAAATTCTCAGGCTGAAGCAATAGAATAAGTAATCAGTAGAATTCAGCAAGCGTTTGCTGAATAAAAAGGGAGGGCGTTTTCTGGGCCCACGGGTCCTATATAGAGGCAGGCGTGCCTCTATATAGGCTGTTGCATCTGATTGGCTGTCGCATCTTGCATAATGAGTTTTCTAGTACGGCCGCTAACGCGGCTAGGGTAAACCACAAGGAGCTAAAGCCCCTCTAGGGGGCGGAGCTCCACGACATAAAACTGCCAGAAGTAGTCGCAATATAACTGTAAACTGTTTTAGTTTAGGCTTACTATAACAAATATAACAATAAATAGTTTTAGTTTAGGCTTACTATAACGTAGTTACCAAAGGTTGTAGCCAGCGAAGTTTTTGTCAATCTGGAACAAATCCTAATGCATGTTTTTTTTTATTATGGTGAAATTCAAATGCGGAACCTGTTGTGCGGCAATCTACATCTCTAACCACTACGCTATTTAACAGCAGGTAGTCAGTCAGTCAGCCAGCCAGCCAGCCAGCCAGTCACTCACTCACTCACTCACTTGTAAGAGACATTCGATCTTCTTGGCCAGCTCCGCTTACACGATCTGGCAAAAAGAACAGTGATTTCTTTCAAAAACAGATAAATGCGTACAAGCTGTATTGAAAACTCTGCAGAAAAGCCAGCTGATCCCCCCAGTCTATCCAGTCTATTCTGAGTTGAAGACGGGTACAAGCATCTTGTTCTGTTGATGGGACCTATGCTGAGACACTTCTTATCATTACCTAACACTTTTTGATCCCATTTGGAATAGCTGTTGGCTATGCTGTTTTGTACGTTACTGTATAATTATGCTGATATTTTATCTTCCCCACCTCCTTCAAAAACTACACTGCTGCCAGAGTCTGAATCAATCTACTATCAAGTAAAGCCAGACACATCCCACGGTATGACTAGATCACTCATCTACTGAAAGGATATGAAACTAACAGTCTCATATACAGTATGAGTACATCGAAGTATCTCCTAACAGAATCTATGTTTGTGTTGATGTTATAGGTCCTGGAGGGGCATGTGAAGGACACACCTTCAGTTGAGGAGCAGAAAACATGAATATTTGCACACACATTCATATGAAGGCACATGTTGCAAGGTGGAAAGTGAGAGGTTCTTTAGGTTCTGGGTTTTAACTGATTATTAAAGCAAGAGTTCACAATTTTCATTAGACACCCTGGACAATGAACACACCACACAATTTATAAGGAGTGTGATAAAGGGGAAAAACACAGGGGGTGGTACAGGAGTCTGGCACACATCTGGCCAATCTCATCAGACACAATAATTCATGTTTCCTATGTTAGTGGAAAGAACCCTGCCTTTAAAATTAGAAAATGCAAAAAAAAACTACTTAAATACCATTCATGTGTTCTATCAATTAGTCAATGAACCAATTAAATTTATTACAGGGAAAATTACACCAGTGATACACGTATAGAACAACATTTTGTGCTGGAAGGATTTATATGTTAACTTGATGATTTGTTCCGATGGCATGTTGTATTGATGGTGAATGATGTTACCTAAGGCTATAGCCACTTTATCTGCTTTGTATTGGCATTTGAAAGGTATTGAAATGTATCATCATTAAAGCATTAATGCTGTCTTTCCAGTGATACAATAACATATAATTATGTAACATAAACGGAGTTACACAAAACAGTATGAGTTACTCTTTTTCTTAATTTTCTTGGACTGAACTGTTGCAAAATCTGTAGCTTTGTTATTTATTTCTTCATAGCATTCATATCCACCAGATGGCATGAGGGCTTTCTTACAGTAAATGGATGTGGTCATTATCGTCGACTTTCCATACAACCTATTTTTTGAGGCCTAATATAAATGTTGGTCTTCCCAATGAGTGTGATAATTATTATACAGTTAACTCCCAAAATATTTGGACAGTGACATTTTTTGAAGCTCTGTGTTCCAGCGCTGAAGATTTGAAATTAAATAGTTACTAAAAGGTTAAAGTGCCAGCTTTAATTATTTAGGTATTTTCATCCATTTCCAGTGAAATGGATGTTTCATCGAAATGGATGTTTCATGTTTTGCAGATAGTCCCCCGATGTTGGGTCTTGATTCTTGGCTTTGCATTTGAATTTTGGAATGCACTGCTGGTGTTTGGTAAACTGAAGGCTAAAGAAATGTCGATGCAAGTCAAACTGTCTATCAAGGCAGATAAATCTGAAATTAAACAGAGATATAGCTGAAATATTAGGAGTGCCAAAGTCAACCGTAGGGTACATTACGAAGAGGAGAAAAAGTACTGCTGAGCTAAGCAATGGGAAACAACCTGGAAGGACTAAAGCAGACCACTAGCAGATGAAAAAATAATTATCACCATAATAAAGCAGACAGGGAACATTCTTCGGGAGGTAGTTGTGGATGTGTGTGCCACTACCATCCACAGAATATTAAACCAACCGAACTATAGAGGCTGGACTTCACCGAGTGCAAAAACACTAATTAGCCTCAGAAACAGGATGGGCTGAAATGTACCTTAAGAACATTGCAAAGTATTCTGGACAAAGATTAACATGTTGCGGAATGATGGCAAGAGAAATGGTGCGGAGGAAGAAGGATCTGGTATCAGGTGTGATTTGATCAGGTTTGGTTGTCACTGGAATTGGCTCACTTGCTGTTGTTTGTTTAGTGTTGGATATATTATAGATAGATGTATTATTCTCCATATATATATATTAGGTAGGTATCATTGTTACTTTTTTAGGGAAGGGTGTGCCTGAAAAAAACAGTTCTCCCCTGTTGTCATATCCTCTTTGGAGGAGTTCTGAGGAGCTGGTCATTGCTGTACTGTAGCTATGTATCGTTTCCTCTTCAGCATTACGGTAAGAATGAGCTGACAGCATTACAGCATTTCAACCACATAGCTGCCCCTCTTTAAATGTGTGTGCAATACATGCAATATTCTATATCCCACTTAATCTAAATTGACTGACATTACACTACGGAAGCTCTACAAGCAACGAACGTCATTTTTAAATTACTAAAATTATATTTCATTGAAAAGGGATCTTCCAAGAGAGCAACGTCAAGATGTTATTTAGAGTGTGTGGAAACCGTTCAGTCTTTCCATTGCAGCAATGCATTTTTTTCATGTGACCAACCTAGTCTAGTTTGCTTACATTTCTGGTGTATTGTCACCGCTCCAAAGCAACCCCTCAAAAAAAAACCCTGCATTGAAGACAAAAAAAAAACATCTGCAGAGGTGGTGTCTGTTTGATTAACTTTCTTGTCTGGTTTCCTTTTTAGTCCATTGCGAACAGAGTGCTCGCTACTGACAGGTTTTCTTTTATGCCTAAACCAAGCACGAGGCCACTGGAAAAGTGTTTAACTCACTTTAGTGCCAACTACAAGAACATGCTCAGCACGCTGTGTACTGCTCATATTTACAGTGTCTTGTGAAAGTATTCACCCCCCTTGGCATTTGTCCTATTATGTTGCCTTTACGACCTGGAGTTAAAATGGGATTTTGGGGGGGTTTGTATCATTTGATTTACACAACATGCCCACCACTTTGGAACAGGTGTGTATATACCGAGATAATGTGACAGACTATGTGGCACTTACATTTAACACAGGTGGACTTAATTTAACTAATTATTAACTAATTATGTGACTTCTTAAAGTATTTGTTTGTACCAGATCTTATTTAGGAGCTTCATAACAAAGGGGATGAATACATATGCACAAACCACTTTTTGCAACAAGTATTTTTTTTTTTAATTTCACATCACCAACTTGGACTATTTTGTGTATGTCCATTACATGAAATCCAAATAAAAATCAATTCAAATTACAAGTTGTAATGCAACAAAATAGTAAAAATGCCAAGGGGGGTGAACACTTTTGCAAGGCACTGTGCGTGTACAAACAGTATTTTATTAAAATTAGTATGTCTTTTTGAACTAAATGCAAGTAATTTGCTTTTCAAAATGTAAGCGGTAACGTCCTTAGCGGTCTAAAAACCGGTTCTAATGGCTTGACAATGGTCACCTAAAGCATTTATATGTGAAAGATCGAAATGTAAAGGTATGAGGTGTCAAACGGCAAAAATGTTGTGAGCATTTTATAGTCGAGAGAGCGGAGTGCTTATTCAAGGCCAGTGTCAGTACAAGGAGAACTGAGTTGCTTTTGCTTTTCCTCCACCACCGAGTTCCCTTTTAAATGGACCTGTTCAGGAGGACTACGTGAAAACACATAAACCAAGTCTAAACCACCTCACCAGCTCTTTAGTTTTCCAGAGAAACAGCAGCATATCGTCACAGAGACCAACAGTCACAGATAGAAAAACTAGAATGGTTACCATTGTCAGTAAACTAGGATGCACTTCCTCCCGAAACACACAAGCGGGGTTTGGGTGGTGGGGGGGGCGTTTGTTTCATGCGTATCAGCTCAGCTGCACTGACCCACCGAGTGAGCTTGCAGCAAAAGTCATGCAAGCCCTCCTGCAGGCATATCTCGCCTACATCAAAATGGCCGCACATGAACACACATTTATAGCAACGTAACTCATTTCTCACCATCTCTGTCCCTGTCAGTCTCAATCCCTCCACCACCCCCCTCTTCCTCATTTGGTCTGCACATATACTTGCAGAGCTACTATATCAGTAAAACATCATGACAATTAAACCACAAAGCCAGTAGCCAGGAAACCCGCACACCAACACCTCCTCCATCAAATTGACTGTCACGGTAATAGCAAACACTCTATCTCTCTCTACATTGTCTAATTCTGAGGCTGAGAAAAGGGGTATTTTCAGTGAGCAGCTATATACTGCGACTTCCTTTTGAAACTAACTTACAGGGATTGTTTTATAAAACTGAAGTCATCCACTGAAGAGGTGCCTGCTCTGACCTCTCTACTTTCTCTTCTCTGTATGTTTGTTGAGTCAACTTCTACCAGTGACAGAGAGATAAGGTGGACAGCCAGCCAGAGGAAACAGACATAAAACGTCTAACAACGATGTCTGCTGGTCCCTTCTCCACCTGCTACAGTCAGGGAATACTACTACTGTCTATATTCCACCATGGTACGTTTCAACACTTTCTTTTTTTTCCTGCCGTTGTTTTGTATAGGGTTTCTTGTTGAGGGAAAATCAGTTTGTTTTTTGTAACTTCCTTGTTAGTTCATGCATGAGGTGTGTTAAATGTAGAAAGCTTCATGATTGGCTGCAAATGTTCTTACTTTATTACTCTGTGCAACACCAACAAACTATTTTGGTTCAGATACACATGACATAGTAATACTGCATTTATTAAAAGTAATAAAAAAACAGACAGTACAGTCCCATGAAAAATAATTTGTTTATGGTTTTTTTCGATTTTAGCATATTTTTGCCTTGTAATGTTATCAAATCTTCCACCAAAACATCATGTCTACTACAGAGAACCTGAGTGAAAAATAACACAACTGAATACTTAAAGAGAAGACATTAATGCAATTAATGTTTAAAATTGTTTCGAATATTTAATGCAATTAATATTAAAAAAAAATGAATATTTTGTTCTACAAAATGGTTCAGAGTGCCTGAAATACAGTGAACTCCATTTACACCTTCTTGTCAGTCCGTCTGTCAGTTTGAATTGACTTGTAGTCTCCTCATGCTCACTGTGATATAAACACAATGTAGTCCAATGGCTTGTTTCCACTGTACTCCCATTAAAGGGCCAGGACATTTGGGCAATGCACAAGGTGACTTGGGCACCGTGCCATGCGTTCAATCATAACACCAACAACCCTAGTACATATTAACATATTTTTCTCAAATCCAACTCCAACGCTCTTATTTACGTCATTGACTACACCATCCAGGATTAATTAAACTTAAGCAGCAATGCAGCGACCCTTTTTATAGCAACCGGGAGCTTGTTCCAGTCTGCCGTAGCCATGTTTAAAAATGTGTTTGGACCAGTGCAACTTGTATAACGGATGGTATCAAGTTAGTTGAAAATGCCTCTCATGGCGTGAGGATGTGACCCTCACTGAAGTAAAATTACTTTTTTGATACGGACAGAACGAGTGAAGCTGAATCTTGCGAGCCAGTCCCACCTTAATCTGAATGATTAATTGATTAACCTTTAGCAATTGGAGTTGAGACGAGCCAACATCAGAATGTGGGCTAAGGCAAAGTATAACGCTTATTTATTTATTTTGAGCGGTTATTTATTGGTTAGTTTGTTTTTTAATAATGTTTGTGGAGCTGCTATACCATGAAGTGGCTGCATTAATACTTTTGCAAGGTAGACACATTGAGAAATGTTGCTATCCTTGCAAAACCTTTCACTTAAATAACTTTCTGTCCAATCAGCAAACACATGATCTAACACCATCTCAAAATGCAGTCTTGGTAACACTTTGGTGTAATTTTCACCAACCATGATGTTAACACTTGCTGATCTACACAGCCTGATATTACAGCCAAATAAAATGTAATTGCTTTTCCCCATATTAAGACATTACAACTTAGTTACTGACAGTTACTGATCCTCCAGTTCTGAGCTGACTCTCTGCCTTCATCTTATCCCATCTCATCTTATGAGAGAATGAAAGCGCTGAATTGTCTGCATACAGAGAAATTGATTAACGGGTGAAGGACTAAATAACGGAAACACCTAAACATATAATACCAAATAAGGAGTAAGGCCAACCTTGGCCTTCAGAACATGTCCAATCCTTCTGGGAATGCTGTCATACAAGTCTTGAATTGTATGTAGTGGCATAACCTTCAAGAAGAAAAGCCTCCAATTCTTTTGAACGATAAAGGTAATTTATTTTTTTGTAATTTTCATAAAAATAACAAAGTGCTGACTATTAAAAGCATAGACATATTTACAATAAACAAAATAAAAATTCAAAAACAAATACATAGCAAACAAAAATCAATCAGTAATGATATACTTTAAACTAAGAGTGGTGTGACAAATAAATACAATTGCTAAACAGGCTAATGTGTGGATTACTGTAAAGGAAAAAGATGTTGCAATTTGGCATAAACAAAGCGAAGCAATGTAATATGCAGTACATGCCTGAGTGTGGGGGTGGTTTGCTAGTTTGTGGTATAAGACTTGCAGTTTTCTTGGTTTCCTGATTTCATTGTCTGGTTGAGGTATTATTCAACCAGACAACAACCCTCTGGCTGGGCAGAGGGTTGGTCCAGTCCAGAATGTTGGGGCTGAGAACCCAGGTTGGTGCTGGAGATGTCGGAGCACCAGGATAGGTGCAAGGTCTGGGTTGGGGTCTGGTGATGAATCTATAGAAGCGAGGAAGGACAACCTGAAGAGCAAAGAGACATACAAATGAGTCCCAGACCCAAAGGTCAGAGGAGATTACCCTGAGGTCCCTTAAGGGATGAAGCAGGTGGAATTCTACTTGGCACTCTGGGCTCCAGAACTTCCCATACAGGTTAAATGATGTTCCGATGTGGTGACTGGGGAGGCCATGGGAGGTGTATGACACCATCCTGGTGTTTAGAAAACAATGCTTCAATTCATTTAGCAGCATGTATGTGATCATTATCATCCTGGAATATTTGGGTTAGGGGTTAGAGGCTAGGGTTACATTATGGGTTATATCATGTGAAAAATCATGTGGGAACAGTGTTTCCTGGTCCTGTAAAATTGCCTCGTATTCCTTAGCCATTATGCAACCATGCAAAGAATGGTCCCACAGGATGGCTGCACATACCATCACAGACTCTCGACCATGTTTGAGAGTTGGCAGTTTACATTGTGGGCGGAAGGCATCCTTTGGGTTTCTTCAAATAGAAACCCGTCCAGATACAGGAAATCTGGACGGGTTTATCTGAATGGTTTTGGGGCATTGAGCAACCATCCATCCGGTTAGGTGTCCGTCTAACTCTGTTGAGCTGTTTTGACTTGCGACCACTGTTCCTCTTTGAGGAGGCCTTTTGTCCATGTTCAGCATATGCTGTCGGGATTCCTGAGACTGTTCTCGTGGACACATTCATACAATCATCATGTAGTTAATGTGACAGATGCACCTGCAATTCGGGCGCCAACTTTTTGGCCTCTTTGGAAATCTGTTAGTCGCCTCATGTTGCTTTAAAAATTTAAATATCAAATAGCTAACTGTCAGACCTCTTTTTTAGCTGACACATACAGTTTAACAGGAAGAGGAAGGGTGTCAATACAGAATGTTGTGACACTCCACAACTGATTACCCAGCCCTCAGACAAAGTGTTCTTAACACTGACCCATTGACGTCTCTGTGTCAAAGAGCGCGTAGAGCTATATATGGCAGTCTGCTTCCTCAAAGGCTTGTGGAGGGTGTAGCAGCACATGCCACAGAATGGTCTGTGATCAATTGCTTTCTTACTATTCCATTTTAAAAACGAATGAACATGTGTCGTTTGAATGGGACTTGCTATCACCAGACCGTAAATCATACCATTATGCCATTATTTGATATGTAGAGGGAGTGTGATGTATTGAGGATGCTTTGCTGCGTAAAGAGGCCTGGAAGACTTGCCATCTTCGAAGGAACGTGAATTATTCTCTGTGCCCAAGATTTCTATCCTGTTGACTATTTTTTATTAAACACAAACATGTGGTCAGTATAGCACATTTGACCATAGAAAGAATGAAGATTAGGATTACAATTAAATTAAGAACAAGCAAGAGAGGCGAAAAACAATCAAAACTGAAACAAAGTATATGTTAGCCACCCCACTCACAGACAAAAAAACTGCTTCTTAGCCACCCACCCTCCCCAATAACTGCAAAAGTTAAAGCACGGAGCAAAGCAATAAAGCAGGGGGCATTCTGCTGTGTGACATTGGTCACATAAAGGAGAGTTATTTGTGAAGATCCAGTGTTGTTTTATTTTGGAATAGTACAATGTATAACATCTTTAATTGTATAAGATACTGTCTGGAGCTGATCCAGTATGAGTCTACTATAGAGATTTTGGTTTGGAGTTCCTCCTCCCATCCTGCCTGTAATGATATCTGTGTAGGGTGAGTTAGCAAAAAGAAATGAGGAAACTGGCAGATTGAAAAGCATCAATCAGCCATACACTTGAGACAGACGTTTAGACTTTGTGGAGCACATTTGAAAGCAGCAATCAAACAGAGAGTCTATCTTTCTCTAATGAAAAAATGTGTTTTCTAACATAGTATCTAATTACTTTTAATAATTCTACTTGTTGTTGTTTTGAGTGAAAGATGAGAGGATAAACAATAGATTTTTTTTCACAGCCCAAGTTGCTCATATTTCCCAAGGGTGCCAAAATTAGTGAAGCCAGCACATAATGGTCAAAATGAGGGAGCTGAGCTCCCATACTTGTATGTTCCAAGTTAACATTTTAGATACAACTGGAAAATACAAAGTAAGGCTCCCCCACTTCTGAAATCGCAATTTAACCCCTGACTGTACACAATTGTACTCTAAGTGATGTTTTGTAACTGATGATTGGGCTATACCTTCATGGTTACTTGGCAAAAACACAACATTAACACACATTCACCTGTAGAAATAGGAATTCATGCCTTCTTAACTATCTACTAAATCTGGTTGGTCTATGAAGGATAGCCTGTTTGTTGTAGTACAACCCCGTTTCCAAATAAGTTGGGACGCTGCGTAAAATGCAAATAAAAACAGAATGCAATGATGTGCAAATCATGTAATCCCTATACTTAATTGAAAGTAATACAAAGACAACATTTCAAATGTTGAATCAGAGCCAATTTTTTCTTTGATGCCAGCAACACGTTTTGAAAAACGTTGGGACAGGTTCATGTTTCTTACTATGTTGCATCTCCTCTTCTTTTAACAACACTCTGTAAGCATTTAGGAACTTAGGTAGACCAGTTTCTGTAGTTTTGAAAGTGAAATGTTTTCCCATTTTTGCTTAATTTAGGATTTCAGCTGCTCAACTGTTCGGGGTCTTTCGTATTTTTCATTTCGTAATGCGCCAAATGTTTTAATGAGTGAGAGGTCTGGACTGCAGGCATGCCAGGACTGGCTCTTATGCTACAGAGCTATGCTGTTGTAATACATGTAGAATGTGGTTTGGCATTGTCTTGCTGAAATAAGCAAGGCCTTCCCTGGAAAAAACGTTGTCTGGATGTTGCTTCAAAACTATATATTGTTCATCGTTAAAAGGATGTTTCCCTTAAACTCTGTGCCTGTGTCATGCCTCCCTGCAACTGTGACAGGCATATATTTCAAGGAACAATAAAATTTTTCAGTTTCAAATTGGCCACTATCATAAAAATATTTTGTATTTTTATTTTACATTGTGTGTTTCCATTCTGTTATCACAATCAGAAGCCAGTACATCTACCACAGGAACGTCTTAACATGCGTATATATCGCTCCACAAGTTTTGTTGCAGGTGGGGGGGGGCGTAAATACATCTTGCACCAGGGCCCGGTGCCACCACGACAGTGAACAACAGTAACTAGACAAAAGTAAAAAGAAAAAGTAAGCTATAAATTTTACAGGAGATTGCTTGCCACAGATCTCAACACTAAAGACATTAACCACAGGCATGGTTTTCTGTAAGCAAGAGTAGTAAATGTAGGATATATTGTGTCAGATTGGTGATTTATGACCCTGGTGGGCGGGGCATCCAGATTGATTTGACAGGTGGGTGGGACATCCGGTTTGCTGGGTGGGACTTCCTGTGTGACGTATGGACTTCCTGTATGACGTGTGTTAGGGCGGGACTTCCAGAATGACGTATGCATTTCCGGTGACTTTTGTAATTTATGATTGCATTGATCTGTCCATGTTTGATGTTTTACAATGACTGATAAGCACACCGGACGAGTGTTATAACAGGTGTGTTATGTTTGATGATTAACAAATGGGTCTTAGGGTTCCGGAATGTTAAATTCCCAGGCAATAAATAAGTGTTGTGTCAGCGGCAAGATGTTTGGTGTTCAACAAAAGGGTGCCAGGGTCCAGCAATGCTATAACCCCCCGGTATTTTATGTTCCAACAATTGGTGCAACAGATGTCTTACAACCGGTGGGTGTTAACCTTTCATGTTTTATGGGTTGATTGGCGTGGTCTGTGTATTTAAACCACGCAGACCCCTGTGATGGTCATTCAGTATTGTCTGAGTAAACTTACCTACACAATACAAAACATGGCGGATTGTGCGGCGATCAATGTTTTGGGTGAAACAGCGTTGAAAGCTAACAACTTAACCGCAGCTCAGCGAGTCGGCAAGAAATTACAAAAGGACAGCAGAGACGCAATCAACATGGCAGCACCGAAGAAACCGATGCAGAGTTTAACCCGAATCCATCATCTGCACCAGAATATGTTGGCAAGGGAATGGAAGTTGGACAACGGTCGGATCGGTGGATACATTTTCACCCCAGAGATACCGGAGGTAGCATTTTATGAATTACCCGAAGGCCAAGAGTTTAAGGGTGGCGTGACTGATCAAGTGGTTTTTAATGCCGGTTTATGGAATTCGAAAAGTGATTTATTTGGGGCCAAAACAGGGCACCCATAATACGGTAGATGTACTGTTTAAAGTTGTCGAGGGAATGAAGCAGTATGACTCTTTTAGATTGAAACTATTTCCGGAAAATGTCAGCAGGTTAGATTGTGACTGCGACTGCGGACTGTTCGACTGACGTAAGACCCTGAAGCCCCGCCTTAAGATCACACCGTCCTCAACACAGCATAAAAACAGACATACCGCCTGTGACTATCAAGCAGTTGGAAGAATTTATGAAACATGTCGCAAGAACACAACCAACCGGACATTGAAGAACCCAAGGCTGAGGACTGGCTGTGTGACACCTGGGATGACAACGCTGAGGCCTTCTACGGAACCCCTGACCCCGACAGCTCGATTCCACCGGCATACCCAACAAGAAACTACCATTGGATTCACTGGATTGGTGATCAGCTAGGTCCTCTTAATCTGTCATACCTTTCAAATGCTAACAAGAGTTATCACAAAATGGACAAACACCTTGCACCAAAAGTTTTAAAGATCATCAAAGCAACATTGGGCATGATTCTGGAAAACGTTGTTGGGGCTATTCTCCACAAAGCATGCATCGGATGTGAAGTGGACCACCCGAGCTAGAGAAGACATTCTTGTCTCGATCCGCCGGATCATTTTTTTGAGACCCATTATGATGACATCGCGGAGAGTTTTAACACCGCAACTGAAACATGTGTTGGTCAAGTCTTTGAACACATCGGGGTTTCATGCATCGCTCACTGATGTTCTCGTGGCCGCTGAGAACTTTCTGCATGAGCTCAAGTTGGAGCCGAATATCACACAGAGACTGAGTGAGAACAGGGATGAATACATGGATAAATTTAATGAGGATGCAGTATGCGACGCAGTGGCGTCTTGGTGCGATGAAAGCAAAGAGTCTGCTGTCTAAGGATGGGTAACTTCAGTTGTCATGTTTACATGTATATAAACAAATCCTATGTGGGTTTAGCGATTAAATAGTTGATGCACAAAGCTATCAAGAGCAGTGTTGATGGTTGTAGACCTTTTAATAACCGAGACCATGTCAGTATAAAACGTTTTAATAATCTGAACAAGCATATGGAAACGGTCAGGAACACACCTGATGACTGGCGGCAATTGTTGTCAAACGGTGTTGAATCAACATCTCTAAACAACTTAATGTATAAACTTCTAACATTTTCAAATGTTGACAACAAAGACTTCAAAATTGGGCGCCTGTTATGTTTGTTTACGTATGTAACAGATGTTTGTGTGATAAAATTGTTGAGTAATGATGCTGTGGATGTAGAATGTATTTCTAAATTGTTTACAGATTTTCTAACCAGCAGAAATCTGAATGTTTGTGTAACTTTTCTGAATTTCTTGGAAGATGTGTAATTTCGAAAACTCAAATAAAACCATGTTAAACATGTATTACTTCTCATTATTGCCCAAATGCTCTACGATGTCTGAACAGGTTTGAAAAGTATTTACTATGACCCCGCAAACCCTGGTGCTTATGTGGGTAGAGAGTGTTTGGAAAGAGCGTACTTGGAGAAAACCAGGGGAGATCCTCAAAAATGGCGTGGCGGATGACTGGCTACTCGCCCAGGATACATACACGCTACACAGGCCTGTGGCTATATATTTTCAAAGAAATAGAGTTATTGTTCATGATATAAATTCACAATTTCAGCTGGATTTGGTTTTCATGAGTGCTTATAGTGCGGAAAACGATAACATGCATAGATGTATTAAGCAAATACGCATGGATTCGTGTGCTGAGAAATAAAAGCGCTAGCGAGGTAAAGCAGGCATTTGAAGACATTAAAAGAAGGAAGAACACCACAAAAAGTCCAAACGGACAAGGGGAAGGAGTTTTTTAATTCACATTTTGAAATATTGACATGATTCACTTTTCTATTTTTTCAACAACCATGACACAAATTAAACGATTCACAAGATTGAGCATGTTGTATGCAATTAAACATTTGCGTATCACTCTTACTCTGGTACATCCTAGCTACAAACTTTGAGACTAGCGCATCCTTTTCTCGTAAATCATCAACATAAAAAGACATAGCATCTTTATAACTCAGACCTCTTGTCATTAGATAAAGAACACACAATGTTGTCCACATGTGGTTGAAATCATGCCCTGGACTTGTTTTGAACTGTATTCCACATTCTTATAGGTTTGCAGAAAGGCACTGATTGACTTGGGAAAATACGTAAAATCTGGGGGGTTTCCAAAACTGTCATAAAACCTTCCAATGCCATCGTCTGTTATGTAAATAGCCAGCCAGTGCTCCCCAGGGTGATTGCTCGGGTGTGTATTAACAATCATCATTGATGCAACATCCCGGACTGGTCCACTAGGTAGTTGGTCGCATGCCAGCACACCATAGAAATGAGTCCTAGATGAAAATTGGTTCACCACACCGGTCAACTCTGCGGTATTCATTTCCACATCGTTTTCCTAATAGTAGTCAACCAAAATTGAATAAACAACCAAATTAATTGTGTGGGGCAGTGGTTGTCTGAACCTCATCTCAAGTCATACATTCCCTGACTTGATCAAGGATAGGTGCTGACCGCATTCCTCATCCGGCGCGCAGTTGAATGCATAAAGGGCACAGCCGTGTAAGACGTCTGACCTGTCAATAGCCAAGGCTTGGTCCTTTAGGTGTTTTCCTGAAAATAAGGCCAATTGGTAAAATTCACGCACTGCTGACCCTGTTGGGTAATTTGGTTGGAATGGTTTGCTAGGAAATTGCTGACCGTCTACATACATAGCCATAAACACCAAATTATAATGTTTGAAATTAAATGGAAATTAATTTTTTGTGTAACTTCCTGTAAAACTGTCATTGTCCACCAATCCAATGACAATACATTTTGGCAGAGGTCCTAAAAATAGGTTTTCCTGGTTGCAAATGCGACCCCCCGCCGGTAAACTGTGTTCATACACACTCTTTCAATTGGGTACTTGGCAGTGGTTGAGAGTAGCGCTTGAGCGTGACCAAGTTTCACGGCATGTGAAACTTGGGACGCTGATAATATTATCAGGGATGCTGATAATATATGCAAACGATAACGCACATCCCCTGCCCCCATAAGACAGAACTTGTCTTTACCGCGGACCATCCTAACCTTTATGTCAACGCTGTTTAACATTAGATATCACTATGAACAGGGCCGATCATTTCAAATGTTGTACTATCCGCTGAATAGGCAGCCCTTTTCGTGAGTCCATTGTTCTCCCCTGCAGGGTCCGTAACATCCATATGACCTGCTGCGTCCTTGTAAAACAAACCAGCTGAAACAAACCAGCTGTCTTTAATGTATCACATCTGTAATTCAGAATGCTCTCTATAACGGCTCTGTAGGGGTATGTGTTGCTACTCTGGCTAATTAAACGGTCACCCAAGGAGACATCCACTTGTGAAAATAGGGTGCTATCGGGTAGTTGATAACCCCAACACGTGCTCCGGCATCAATATTAGTTCCGTCTGGTTTAGTGACTTTTACGCATAGGTACAACAAAGTATTTTTTAGATCAACATAGTCTTCGCCATTTCCTGCAATAAAGAACTCCAGAGGGGCTGCGTCTGATATTGCTGATAGGGTTGGTATTTCAATGTATGTATTTTTCTCAATAGATGTCTGTGTGAAAGGAACTGTGAATAAATCCAACTCTGTTTTTATACATACACCAGACATGCGATGTAGGAGTGCCATCTTCGTAAAATATGTTCTTAATCAACTTTGCGGTGTTCCCTTTGAGTGTCCTGCGAGCTGTATGCCTTCTTTTAACTGTGGCTCTTGTTTTTATCTCATTCTTGCGTTTTTTACTCTTTGGTAGGCTCCTCCTACCAGGTGGTTTCTTTCTAAGACCTCGAGTCATAACCATCAATCCTGATCCATCCTTCTGTTTTGTTTGTCGTGACATAACACTGCTGACAACATCGCCAACTATATTCCTAACCGCATTTTTCAGATGTGGTTTTGCTATTGAGAACCCAAGCTTCAACAAAGGTATTGCCATCCGGAAAAGCCCTTGGAAAAGGCCCCTAGACCAGCCACATACATTGCAGCGCTACCATGATACCCTGGTAAACCGTTACCGGGCTGTGTTGTGTAATATTCAACATACCTTTGAGGATCACCGTAGAGTTTCTGAGGCTGCGTCTTATAGTCTAAAAGATTGTTTCACGGGTCTGAAGTGTAATTTTGCCATCACCTTTCCCACTATGAATGAAACCAGCTGATTCTGATCAGATTTTACTTCAATACAGATCTCATTAAACTGACTCTTATTAAGAGGTACGTAGTGTGGCTTGTCATATGTCACTGTAACAACTTTGTTCTTTTTCCCTGCAATATGTACAGTTCTCAACAGTGGGACATGACTGTCACCAACTCGTGGATAATCAATTATATCTGTGTAGATGTATAGGGTGTTAAACCCTGCCAGAATATCTGTGGGGAATGGCCCGTACCATGGGGCGTACCACCGATCGCCTGGTTTTAAACCTAATATCTGTTCCAGTTTTGCGCTGAATTTCAAACTAAAATGGGGCTCGCCTTTTAGAAACATTCTATTTTTAAATTCATCATATCCCGCCCATACACCATGTGGTTTTATATAAATGTTGATCTCTGCCACAAGTTTTCCTATACCGTTGTAATAACCGGTGTTGAGTTCATATTTCCAAGTTTTGTCGTGTTTCGAGTCATGTAGTTCAAATGCGTTTTCACACCCATGTAAGTCTTCCACGTATGCGGGTATTGGAATTCTATCAAAGATACTTCTCAATCACCTTTCAAATCTATACCTTTGGCAAATTTTGTGGTATAGCTTGAACTTGAATTGTTTGGATAGACATGACTCGACGAGTTACTGGGCAGCGTTATGTAGAAACCACCGTCACCCATGCTGATCGCAGTCAATGTAAATGTCGCGATCCTGAAAACCCCAGAGTTTTATCCAGCTTCTAGGTCAACGACTTGTTCCGATGGTATCCAGCTGTTGAATTTCTCAGGCCAATCAAGCCATTTCACAAGACTCGTTTTCTTCCCTTTCTGTACTTTCTCATCCAGAACTGCTTCCACTTTAAAAGTTTTATCCTTAGCCACGATTATTTTCAGTAGTTCCTGTTCATAAAAGGTCCCAACTATCACATCACCGTCGTAATCTTTTATTCTATATACAGGAGGTACCCGCGGGATGCATTCTGTTATTGTAAAATATTCATCTGTGTACCCTTTTTCATAGCCTTTTGTAAACGCTCCTCTCAACTTTGAGAGTCTCACAGTATCCCCAACCCAGAACTTGTAACTTTGATTAGCATTTCTCATTATTGTTGTACCATACAGGTTCTTGAGAACTAGTCTAACATTTTCTTCACAAACGTCAGCAGGCTTCATCTTAATAGACCGATGGTAGCTATGGTTGTATCTATGAACTAAATCTTGAATAACCTCAACATAGCGATGAGTGTTGGCAGCTGTGAGATACCTCCACATTTGTGATTTAATGTTTTTATTAAATCTCTCAACGATACTCGCTTTGACATCATTTCCTGTAGCAAAATGTTTTATGTTGTACTTCTTCATTAACATTTCAAAATGTGAATTAAAAAACTCCTTCCCCTTGTCCGTTTGGACTTTTTGTGGTGTTCTTCCTTCTTTTAATGTGTCTTCAAATGCTCGCTTTACCTCGCTAGCGCTTTTATTTCTCAGCACACAAATCCATGCGTATTTGCTTAATACATCTATGCATGTTAACATAAATTTCATGTTATCATTTTAAGCACTATAAGCACTCATGACAACCAAATCCAGCTGAAATTGTGAATTTATATCATGAACAATAACTCTATTTCTTTGAAAATGTATAGCCACAGGCCTGTGTAGCGTGTATGTATCCTGGGCGAGTAGCCAGTCATCCGCCACGCCATTTTTGAGGATCTCCCCGGTTTTCTCCAAGTACGCTCTTTTCAAACACTCTCTACCCACATAAGCACCAGGGTTTGCGGGGTCGTAATAAATACTTTTCATAACCTGTTCAGACATAGTAGAGCATTTGGGCAATAATGAGAAGTAATACATGTTTAACATGGTTTTAGTTGAGTTTTCGAAATTACACATCATCCAAGAAATTCAGAAAAGTTACACAAACATTCAGATTTCTGCTGGTTAGAAAATCTGTAAACAATTTAGAAATACAATCTACATCCACAGAATCACTACTCAGCAATTTTATCACACAAACATCTGTTACATACGTAAACAAACATAACAGGCGCCCAATTTTAAAGTCTTTGTTGTCAACATTTGAAAATGTTAGAAGTTTATACATTAAGTTGTTTAGAGCCATTGATTCAACACCGTTTGACAACAACCATCAACATTGCTCTTGATAGCTTTGTGCATCAACTATTTAATCGCTAAACCCACATAGGATTTGTTTATATACATGTAAACACGACAACTGAAGTTACCCATCCTTAGACAGCAGACTCTTTGCTCTCGTCACACCAAGACGCCAATGCGTCGCATACTGCATCCTCATTAAATGTATCCGTGTATTCATCCCTGTTCTCACTCAGTCTCTGTGTGATGTTCGGCTCCAACTTGAGCTCATGCAGAAAGTTCTCAGCGGTCACGTGAACATCGGTCAGCAGTGCATGAAACCCTGATGCGTTCAAAGCCTTGACCAACACATGTTTCAGTTGTGGTGTTAAAACTGTCTCCACGATGTCATCGTAATGGGTCTCAAAAAAATAATCAGGCGGATCGAGTCAAGAATGTCTTCTCTGGCCCGGGTGGTCCACTTCACATCCAATGCATGCTTTGTGGAGAATAGCCCCAACAACGTTTTCCACAATCATACCCAATGTTGCTTTGATGATCTTTAAAACTTTTGGTGCAAGGTGTTTGTCCATTTTGTGATAACTCTTGTTAGCATTTGAAAGGTATGACAGATTAAGAGGACCTAGCTGATCACCAATCCAGTGAATCCAATGGTAGTTTCTTGATGGGTATGCCGGTGGAATCGAGCTGTCGGGGTCAGGGGTTCCGTAGAAGGCCTCAGCGTTGTCATCCCAGGTGTCACACAGCCAGTCCTCAGCCTTGGGTTCTTCAATGTCCGGTTGGTTGTGTTCTTGCGACATGTTTCATAAATTCTTCCAACTGCTTGATAGTCACAGGCGGTATGTCTGTTTTTATGCTGTGTTGAGGACGGTGTGATCTTAAGGCGGGGCTTCAGGGTCTTACATCAGTCGAACAGTCCGCAGTCGCAGTCACAATCCCACTGACATTTTCCCGGAAATAGTTCCAATCTAACAGAGTCATACTGCTTCATTCCCTCGACAACTTTAAACAGTACATCTATCGTATTATGGGTGCCCTGTTTAGGCCCCAAATAAATCACTTTTCGAAAGCTGTTCCATAAACCGGCATTAAAAACCACTTGATCAGTCACGCCAGCCTTAAACTCTTGGCCTTCAGGTAATTCATAAAATGCAACCTCCGGTATCTCTGGGTTGAAAATGTATCCACCGATCCGACCGTTGTCCAACTTCCAATCCCGTGCCAACCTGTCCTGGTGCAGATTATGGATTCGTGTTAAACTCTGCATCGGTTTCTTCAGTGCTGCCATGTTGAATGCATTTCTGCTGTCCATTTGTAATTTCTTACCAAATCGCTGAGCTGCGGTTAAGTTGTTAGCTTTCAACGCTGTTTCACCCAAAACATTGATCGCCGCACAATCCGCCATGTTTTGTATTGTGTAGGTAAGTTTACTCAGACAATACTGAATGACCATCACAGGGGTCTGCGTGGTTTAAATACACAGACCACGCCAATCAGCCCATAAAACATGAAAGGTTAACACCCACCGGTTGTAGGACATCTGTTGTACCAATTGTCGGAACATAAAATACCGGGGGGGTTATAGCATTGCTGAACCCGGGTGCCCTATTGTTAAACACCAAACATCTTGCCGCTGATATAACACTTATTTATTGCCTGGGAATTTAACATCCCGGAACCCTAAGAACCCATTGTTAAACATCAAACATAACCCACCTGTTATAACACGCGTCCAGGGTGCTTATCAGTCGTAGTAAAACATCAAACATGGACACATCAATGCAATCATAAATCACAAAGTCACCGGACATGCATACGTCATTCCGGAAGTCCCGCCCTAACACACGTCATACAGGAAGTCCATACGTCACACCGGAAGTCCCGCCCAGCAAACCGGATGTCCCACCCACCTGTCAAATCAATCTGGAAGCCCTGCCCACTAGGGTCATAAATCACCAATCTGACACAATATACCCTACATTTACTACTAGCAAGGTAAATGTATATCATATATCAATTGACATTTTAATGACCATAGTTAGCCATATGGACTGGGCTTTATATTTTACAGTACTGTAGAATGCCAGCCACATAACTCAATTACTTTATTTTAAACTAGCCAAAATAAGCATTAGTAAATTCCCACAGCCACTGTTTGTTTAGAAGAGAAGCAAGGCACAAATCAATTGAATTAACATACTCATTTGTTGTTTCCTGTCAAACGTCTGTTGTTCAAATGCGAATAGTAAATACATGCTTCAATCCATATTTTAATGCTTTTCACCAGCCAGGAAAATCTCAATATATCCAGCTTACACTGTCTTTAAAATCAGTTTCTGTAGCCTACTCCAGTTCAAACATATATTGTTCGCCAGGTTGTGCTTTCAGGGTGCAATGATAAAAGAAAAACAACCAGACAAAAGATATATGATAGTAAGATTGGAAACGGTCTTAAAATATCAAAGATTTTCAAAGAAACAGTCAATATCAGGGCCGGCCCTCCCATTAAGCAAGATTAGGCAGCCACCAATGGCAGCACTTGAATTTGAGGCAGCTTTTTGACATTTGGCTGCCTCCCTCCAGCCTGACAATTGGCTGCCTCCCTCCAGCATGAAAATTGACTGCCGACCTCCGGCGCCCCCGATCTGCGGCATTTCTTTTGTCTTGCCTAGGGTGGCAGAACATCCAGGGCCGGCCCTGGTCAATGTGCAATAGGGCAGCAGTAAAGGCATTATTTAATTGAATGTGCATATAACTAGTGTATAGCCTAAAATAAGAAGTACTGGAATGCTGTTCCAGACTGTTCCAGCCCAAGTCAAGCACTGAGTATATGGATAGTGGGATAAAAGAATGCATGTCATTCATTACATTTTAGTTTTTTTCAATACTTTGATTGTTTATATTATTTTAAGCAGGCTTATACAGATTTATTGTATGGGAGTGATAACACCATCACAAGCTTCATCCACAGCTCCTTAGCTATTTCCCTAAAACCCTGAGTCAGTTTGTGTGTTCTCCGACAGCAGCAGGATATGTCTCAATTCATTTTCTGCTCTTATACTCTTTCCCAACATCTGCAGAGTGAGTTTCTCTAAAAGATCTTGTTGTATGTGTAGTGAATAAGTCAGCTGTTTGTCTGTAAAGTTAATAATAATGTATTATTATTCATGTATAATTACATGTATTATAACAAGATTTTTATAAGTGCAAGTAGAATCACTATCATATCTCAGTAAGATTCCTTCCCTATCTTTTTCCAATTGGTCATTAATACATGATGTCTGACTGATGTTTATTTATAATCTTGGCCATCCGGTATATGATGCATTTAAGATGCATATTTAAACTTTGATGTGAGCTGAAGAAGGGTTACAGATAAAGTCATTTACCCCTATTTCTCTTTTTTCTTGTCATCTCATCCTGTTTGTATGAACGTGGGTGAGGAGTGGAATACATTACTTTAGAGGGGCACTGTGTAGAATCCTGCCTCTATACAATACCAAGACTTCTCTCCATTTCATCTTCCCTAACCGAAACAAGACTGGTGCAGTGTAGTATTAGGTAATCCAGGGTGGTTTAGGATGCAGTGGGAAGGTTAGTGCTGTGAGGGTCTAAAACGAGTTAAAGAAGATTACAAGTGTATGCAAACTGATAGAAGGACTGGCAAAAATGTTTAAATGGGGATTTAAGTTAGTCACTCAGATTGATTTAGTAGAGAAAGATAAATTGAAACATTAGCTGCGGATGTCTACTGGTCATTTTTTTATAGTCCTTTAAGTGTGAACAACAGTCACATGATCATCCACCTCAAATTTCCTTCCATCTGAAAATACCCACTTTGCAAACATATCATTGATTTAGTGGTCAAAATACATCTGTGTCATCTGTTTCTAACCCACTGAGTAGTGAATAATCCTCCCCAATGACCTCCTGCAGCCCTGAACCTGATTCAGATTGGGATTCATGGTAGTATGTCTGAAACAAGGTGAAAGAAGGAACTTGGCCATTTCATAGGAGGATTATGTGACTGTTGTTTGCCTTTAAACTGTAAGACCAACTTACGCAGATACATGAAGATATCCAATCCAATTATCACATTTTTAGCTCAAAGCCATGCCTTTACCTCTGGGAGAACCCTTTTTGAAATTACATGCAGTATTGATTGCCATCTTAGGTGCCGGTCCAATTCTCAGAATCTGCCTCTTTGCCCTTCATTTAGATTGATAAAAATACTCAACAACTTTGCTCACTGGCTGGGTTGATATCACCCACAATTCAATGCCTCGTTTAGTCACGTGTCTTATACCAGTGGCCACAAATGTCAAATTTAATCAACACAAATACCTTTTGGTGTCAAATTTGAATCTCTTTGGACAAACCCCTTTAGAGATGCATAACTAGTTTGTAAACTTCATAGCCAGTTAGCTAACTCCAATCATTACTTTCCCTCGCAAGTACACTTGGATGAGACATTGTAAAATGTCTTCAAAATGCTGAGGCAGTCGGGCCAAGGGGCAGTCTACTTTGCATTTGGAGTGCAGCCAAAGAGCTAATCTATCCCCAGAAACACAAATTATGAAACATGATACATTTGGTCTAAGCCAAATGTCCTAATAGTGGGTAAAGTAACTTTTTTTTCCTTCTGAGATCTGAGAATTGTGGAGTTTCAGTAGGTAGTCTGGTGACTGGAAGAGTGGGATAAAGTTTAGTTCTGAGAGATCTGCATCTGATTGGCTTTAATTGTGTTCGATGCCTTTGGCAATTGTCTGTAAGATCAAATAAACGACCAGGTGGATTTTGGACTGGGCAGACCAGGTGGGCTGTGGGCAGCGACAGCAGGAATCATCAGGTAGAGTGTAGATCAGTAACGTGACCAGTTGGGCTTTGGTCAGGGAGAGCTAGACGTTATCTGCTCAGGTAGTCCTGAGGCATGGTCATAGGGAAAGGGCCATCTAAGATCCAACAGGATACCAAAAAAGACAGGATAAATAACACTAGACAGGATGACTGACTGAAACACAGAATCTTGCAATGTAGATACTGAAGACTGAGATGGGGAGGGTGTCAGTGGACACTGAAGACTGAGATGGGGAGGGTGTCAGTGGACACTGAAGACTGAGATGGGGGGGGTGTCAGTGGACACTGAAGACTGAGATGGGGAGGGTGTCAGTGGACACTGAAGACTGAGATGGGGAGGGTGTCAGTGGACACTGAAGACTGAGATGGGGAGGGTGTCAGTGGACACTGAAGACTGAGATGGGGAGGGTGTCAGTGGACGGTGAAGACTGAGATGGGGAGGGTGTGAGTGGACACTGAAGACTGAGATGGGGAGGGTGTCAGTGGATGCTGAAGACTGAGATGGGGAGGGTGTCAGTGGACACTGAAGACTGAGATGGGGAGGGTGTCAGTGGACACTGTGGGCCCCGTTCACAGATAGCTCCAGACAGGGCCAACGAGGCAGGAAACAGTGTTAGAAACAATATTAGAAATCACAATATTTGTTGCTTTACTGGACTTAGTGTACATCAACATTCGTACAGTACCAAGGACAATGTAGTTTAAATTTGAACTGTTAATGGACGTTATTGTGCCATGTTGTGTATTTGTGTGTTTCAGGTGTGGGTGAGCCTCTGGTGATCTATAAGACAGTGGGGGACTCAGTGGAGCTGCCTGGTCCTTCACACATAGAGGAGTTTAATGTAACATCAGTGGAGTGGAAGTACAGAGAAAAAGATATTGCAGAATACAACATGAAAAAACATGTTAAATATTCACCTGGATCCCAGTTTGTGCTGAGACTCGAGATGAACCCCAAAAACTTCAGTTTAACAGTCAGAAATCTGACACTGCAAGACTCAGGGGATTTTGTATTTACTGGCGATGCGTCCAAAGGTCAGATTACATCTAAGATCATCACTCTGAAGGTCCACGGTAGGCTATCACCATTTTGGCTTCATATATACATGTAATTCCAATGTACTGTATGTCAATGACTGATTATCTTTTTTTTCTTTAGTTTTACAGAATCTTAGTATGCTTTGTTGCATTTTCGTTGTATTTTAAGCTTCATTCTCTCATCCTTCTCCTGGATATGTAGTTACAGCATGGTTCATTTAGAAGTCTCTTCCTCTTTCTGTGTCAGAGCCTGTATCCAAGATGGAGATCCATCATAAGGTCAAGTTATTGGCCAACGGCTCCTGTTCAGTTCAGATGACGTGCAACGCATCTGGCTCCTCCAACATCACCTATATCTGGAAGAGAGGGAATGAGACGTACGGGAACGACCAGCAGATACAATTCAATCTCTCATCAGAAGCGAGAGCTCTCAATTTAACATGTTATGCCTCCAACAATGTCAGTGAGAAATCTACCTCTACAAGAGTGAGCTGTAGTAATGAAACAATCCCAAAAGGTAACAGTCATGAAAATAAAAATGTTATACACCTTTAGTCTGCATATACTTCTGTTGTCAAATAACATATGGGGTCCCATTTAACATAACATATGGTAAGACGTGTTCGAGCATATTACACTGCATGGTCTAAAATAATAACATTGTTATGGGTGTTATTATTAACCATCTTACAGGGATGTTGTGGTACATTGGAGTTGGAATTCCTTCAGGTGTCGTTGTGGTAGTAATCCTCATTGTAGCTGTGGTCATGTGCAACCGCAAGCGCAATAAAACAGGTATGTGCAGTACATGGCGCTCAGCAATATTTATAGACATATTTATGTGTAAAAGATGGAAAATAATCATAGGATGCCCATGATGTTGTTTAGACAAAATTAGAGTTTCAAAACAATAAGGCCTAAGGGATTTCACTGAAAATTGGTAAAAGACGGATTAACGAGATGGATTAGTCTCACAAGGCCACACCTCCAATCTCGTCTGGCCTCCTTGGAGGTCTGGAAAGTTGCCTTAAAAATTAAAAAAAGTTGATGATTCTCACCGGCAAATTTTCTATTGGATGTACATTTTCAAATAAACCTCCACTCACAGGCTTGTTGAAGTTGGGCTTAGCGTGGTTTCACTATTTCTTTGAACTGGATAACACATTTCCTACCTAGGTTGCAAAATATCAGAAATATAAAAATTTCTCCAAAGATGGAGAAAAAATGTATTCTGTTTTGGACGAACTGTGCTCTATTTATAAGATCAAGTCAATAAAGCCATTATAACTTCTGACTTAAATGCTGTTCTGAAAAAAAGAGATGTTTTGGCGTGCCTTCCTTCAGGCTATGGTAAAAGTTTAATTTATCAAGCATGGCCGACACTCTGTGATTTATTGAAACTGAAAACAGGCCGGTCAATGATACTAGTGGTTACTCCTCTGATTTCAATAATCGAGGATCAGGTTCATGTTCTGAACACAGAAAGAATCGCAGCAGCATAGAGAAGCCCCTGACTGCAGTGTGCAGTTCGGGGCTGGGCTCAATGTGGGTGGAGTCAAACGCGTTTAACCCGACCCCTTCCCGTCTCCTTCAAGGTCACTCAAGCTGAGGTTCACAAAGGTATCAATGTCAACGAAAACAAATCTTAATCGAACCTATCCTACATTGATACAAATATAAACGTTGTTGCTTAAGCTTTCATGAAGTTTACTCAATAATTTTGTAAAGAAACTGATAAAACCCATTGGTGCAAAATAAAGGTAACTTACAGAAATTAGGAGTACCAAGAACATGCAGGAGATGGAGTGCGGACATGTACAGTAGTAGACAAACTAATAAATCATTATGGAAAACGTGCACATGCTATTAAAAAGGAACAAAGTGGGTAGCTACATTGTAGCTAAGGATTAAAACGTGTAGTTCATTTTAGTTGTATTTGTCTACTTAAATTTTCATTGGGTATTTTTGTTTCATGCCCGAAGTTACTAGTCTGACTTTTACAGTAAGTTTTTACAGTAGATTTGATATGATCATATTTATTATCTTATAGGTCTATAGAATATATATATATATATATATACACAGTATCTCACAAAAGTGAGTACATCCCACACATTTCTGTAAATATTTGATTATATCTGTTCATGTGACAACACTGAAGAAATGACACTTTGCTACAATGTAAATTAGTGAGTGTACAGCTTGTATAACAGCAAAAATTTGCTATCCCCTGAAAATAACACAACACTCAGCCATTAATGTCTAAACCGCTGGCAACAAAAGTGAGTACACCCCAAGTGAAAATGTCCAAATTGGGCCCGAAGTGTCAATATTTTGTGTGGCCACCATTATTTTCCAGCACTGCCTTAACCCTCTTGGGCATGGAGTTCACCAGAGCTTCACAGGTCGCCACTGGAGTCCTCTTCCACTCCTCCATGACGACATCACAGAGCTGGTGGATGTTAGAGACCTTGCGCTCCTCCACCTTTGATTTGAAGATGCCCCACAGATGCTCAATAGGGTTTAGGTCTGGAGAAATGCTTGGCCAGTCCATCACCTTTACCCTCAGCTTCTTTAGCATGGCAGTGGTCGTCTTGGAGGTGTGTTTGGGGTCATTATCATGTTGGAATACTGCCCTGCGGCCCAGTCTCCGAAGGGAGGGGATCATGCTTTGCTTCAGTATGTCACAGTACATGTTGGCATTCATGGTTCCCTCAATGAACTGTAGCTCCCCAGTGCCGGCAGCACTCATGCAGCCCCAGACCATGACACTCCCACCACCACGCTTGACTGTATTCAAGACACTTGTCTTTGTACTCCTCACCTGGTTGCCGCCACACACACTTGACACCATCTGAACCAAATAAGTTTATCTTGGTCTCAGCAGACCACAGGATATGGTTCCAGTAATCCATGTCCTTAGTCTGCTTGTCTTCAGCAAACTGTTTGAGGGCTTTCTTGTGCATCATCTTTAGAAGAGGCTTCCTTCTGGGACAACAGCCATGCAGATCAATTTGATGCAGTGTGCGGCGTATGGTCTGAGCACTGACAGGCTGACCCCCCACCACTTCAACCTCTGCAGCAATGCTGGCAGCACTCATAGGTCTAATTCCCAAAGACAACCTCTGGATATGACGCTGAGCACGTGCACTCAACTTCTTTGGTGGACCATGGCGAGGCCTGTTCTGAGTGGAACCTGTCCTGTTAAACCGCTGTATGGTCTTGGCCACCATGCTGCAGCTCAGTTTCAGGGTCTTGGCAATCTTCTTATAGCCTTGGCCATCTTTATGTAGCGCAACAATTGTTTTTTTCAGATCCTCAGAGAGTTCTTTGCCATGAGGTGCCATGTTGAACTTCCAGTGACCAGTATGAGGGAGCGTTAGAGCGATAACACCAAATTTAACACACCTGCTCCCCATTCACACCTGAGACCTTGTAACAGTAACGAGTCACATGACACCGGGGAGGGAAAATGGCTAATTAGGCCCAATTTGGACATTTTCACTTAGGGGTGTACTCACTTTTGTTGCCAGCGGTTTAGACATTAATGGTTGTGTGTTGCGTTATTTTGAGGAGACAGCAAATGTACACTGTTATACAAGCTGTACACTCACTACTTTACATTGTAGCAAAGTGTCATTTCTTCAGTGTTGTCACATGAAAAGAATCAAATTTTTGCAAAAATGCGAGGGGTGTCCTCACTTTTGTGAGATACTGTATATATATATATATAGTGGGGAGAACAAGTATTTGATACACTGCTGATTTTGCAGGTTTTTCTACTTACAAAGCATGTAGAGGTCTGTAATGCTTATCATAGGTACACTTCAACTGTGAGAGACTGAATCTAAAACAAAAATCCAGAAAATCACATTGTATGATTTTTAAATAATTAATTTGCATTTTATTGCATGACCTAAGTATTTGATACATCAGAAAAGCAGAACTTAATATTTGGTACAAAAACCTTTGTTTGCAATTACAGAGATCATACGTTTCCTGTAGTTCTTGACCAGGTTTGCACACACTGCAGCAGGGATTTTGGCCCACTCCTCCATACAGACCTTCTCCAGATCCTTCAGGTTTCGGGGCTGTCGCTGGGCAATATGGACTTTCAGCTGCCTCCAAAGATTTTCTATTGTGTTCAGGTCTGGAGACTGGCTAGGCCACTCCAGGACCTTGAGATGCTTCTTACGGAGCCACTCCTTAGTTGCCCTGGCTGTGTGTTTCGGGTCGTTGTCATGCTGGAAGACCCAGCCACGACCCATCTTCAATGCTCTTACAGAGGGATGGAGGTTGTTGGCCAAGATCTCGCGATACATGGCCCCATCCATCCTCCCCTCAATACGGTGCAGTCGTCCTGTCCCCTTTGCAGAAAAGCATCCCCAAAGAATGATGTTTCCACCTCCATGCTTCACGGTTGGGATGGTGTTCTTGGGGTTGTACTCATCCTTCTTCTTCCTCCAAACACGGCGAGTGGAATTTAGACCAAAAAGCTCTATTTGTCTCATCAGACCACATGACCTTCTCCCATTCCTCCTCTGGATCATCCAGATGGTCATTGGCAAACTTCAGACGGGCCTGGACATGCGCTGGCTTGAGCAGCGGGACCTTGTGTGCGCTGCAGGATTTTAATCCATGACGGCGTAGTCTGTTACTAATGGTTTTCTTTGAGACTGTGGTCCCAGTTCTCTTCAGGTCATTGACCAGGTCCTGCCGTGTAGTTCTGGGCTGATCCCTCACCTTCCTCATGATCATTTATGCCCCACGAGGTGAGATCTTGCATGGAGCCCCAGACCGAGGGAGATTGACCGTCATCTTGAACTTCTTCCATTTTCGAATAATTGCGCCAACAGTTGTTGCCTTCTCACCAAGCTGCTTGCCTATTGTCCTGTAGCCCATCCCAGCCTTGTGCAGGTCTATAATTTTATCCATGATGTCCTTACACAGCTCTCCGGTCTTGGCCATTGTGGAGAGGTTGGAGTCTGTTTGATTGAGTGTGTGGACAGGTGTCTTTTATACAGGTAATGAGTTCAAACAGGTGCAGTTAATACAGGTAATGAGTGGAGAACACAAGGGCTTCTTAAAGAAAAACTAACAGGTCTGTGAGAGCCGGAATTCTTACTGGTTGGTAAGTGATCAAATACTTATGTCATTATGTTAATGCAAATTAATTATTTAAAAATCATACAATGTGATTTTCTGGATTTTTGTTTCAGATTCTGTCTCTCACAGTTTAAGTGTACCTATGATAAAAATTACAGACCTCTACATGCTTTGTAAGTAGGAAAACCTGCAAAATCAGCAGTGTATCAAATACTTGTTCTCCCCACTGTATATATATATATATATATATATATATATATATATATATATATATATATATGTATATACAGTGGATATAAAAAGTCTACACACCCCTGTTAAAATGCTAGTTTTTTGTGATGTAAAATAATGTGACAAAGATAAATCATGTCAGAACTTTTTCCACTTTTAATGTGACCTATAATGTGAACAATTCAATTGAAAAACAAACTGAAATCTTCGAGGGGGAATAATGAAAAATAAAAACCTTACATGAAAAATAAAAACCTGTATATTTCTTACTATCATCAAAAATGAACTATGTTTGAATTCAACATATGTGCTGTGCACAAACGTGTGTGTTTGTATTCAGTGTGTGACTGTCAAACTTCAGATGGACAAAAAAACGTGTCAAACATTTGACTCCGCCCACTTTGATCCTCTATCTGAACTGCATACTGCAGTCAGGGGTACTTGGCAGCATAAGCAGGTCAAAACGAGATGGTGTACGAGCAAATTCGTTAGGTGAAAATTTGTTGGTACATCTGGGGGTTGAGACTCCCACGCCACCTATTTTCATTCCATTTAGAATTAGCCTTTTCCCCTCACAAAAGCGCTAATTATTCCTACCAAATCCGCACTTTTATATTATTGTAGAAGATTGTGGCAGGAACCACATATCATTCAGGCTTACCGGTCCTATTATATCTTCTAAAGTGTGTAGTCCGATCACAATAACAATGATTTACCTAGGAAAGGGTTATGTTTGTATCTCAAAGACTGATAAGGGTTCACCACAAATGCGACGTACATCCACAGATTTTGATGGGGTTTTATTTAGAGATTTTGCTGCTATCTTCAGTTAACTAGCTACTCTGGCACTGAAGGCATTATTTTCATGAGCACCTGTATAAGCCCCTCCCAAGCAATGTGTTTAATTTGGTTAATGTTTTTTGAGGCATTAGCCCAAGAAATTAATTTGATTGGGTTAACGTGCTTTGAGACGTTCCTGACAAAAACGTATTTCCCACCCATTTGCAACAAATATGGTATTCCCAGGCCTAGCAACTTTCTAGGCTTACTTGAAGAAGCTACTAGTGGGTTAACTGCTGTATGTATTGTAAGGTCCAGCCAGTCACCATGTCCTGCTCCTGCACAACCTTCACTCACACACTTAAAACCTCCCTCTCCTGAACGTCACTCACACCCCAGATCACAATCACCTGAATACTAGACACCTGTTCCTCATCCACACTCCACTTATATAGTCGACCTCTGCCATTTCCTCTTTGTGAGGTATTATTTGCGTTTTGTGACATACTGAGCCTGTTATTATATTATTTATAATCTTCTCTGCCTACCTATGTTTGACCAGTTTCTGCTTCGTCCCGCAAGTTTGTGATTTCAGATTAGCCCTTCTTGATTCTGTTTTTGACCTACTGCTTGCCCTGACATCGACTCCTGCCAAGCCCTTCTGCCTGTCTATTTTGGAATACCTGTGTATGACCACTGCCTGCCCTCTGACCTTGTCCTCATATACTTGTCCTTGTTGGCGCTGAGTTAAACTACCACCGCGCTCTGCGCATGAATCCATAACCCTGCTTTATGTGTATTCATTACATGGATATGTTTCAATAACCAGTTTAACATTTATCTGATAGTATGATGTTATTTTCTTGTTGAACACAGATAATCGAATGGAAAATACAATCTATACGGATGTGGGTGGCATTGCAAAAGTTAAAGATGTAAGTATTTTACAGTGTGTGTTGTGGTTATCATGTATAGCTGAATGTGTGTAAAGACATGGATTATACACTGTTCATATTGTATCATGAAAATATTTTTGCCCAGAAAGTAGCATTGGTTTGAATGTTTATTTTGCATCCTAGCTTGGTGTTTGTCTGATGTGTAGAATTTATTTCTGTCTTTACTGCAGACCAGATCAAACAGTGATGTAAACCCAATGTCTATATATGAGACAGTCAATGACCAGACTATCCCAAGACTAAATCCGGTGAGAATGAGACATGAATGCTCAGCTGATATCTGAACAAAAACACTAGCATTTCTGATTGTCTGAACGTGGTATCATATAAAGTGATAAAACTTTACCATATTATTTAATTGAATGCAATGACACATGGTCTACCTAATACTTTGTCAAGATTTTATAAAACTGGAATGGTTTCTTCTTGGTTTTCTGTCCTATTAAGCCACAGACTGTCTATGACCAGATCACATTTGGACGTCCAGATGCTGCTCCTTCCTAACTGTGATGAAAAGGATACCATCTAGGATGTGGTCATTGACTAACCATTACAATAGATTCCTCTGCATTCAACCTGAATTTTCCTGTATGTTTGGGGGGGGGGGGGTTTATGTACATAGCTGTACTTTATTTTAATAAAATAGTTTAATACATTATCTTGATGTGATTAAATTCAACAATGAAATACATTTTTTTTTTACCTTTGCTTAACAATCGATACAGTACAGAATTAACAATATTCTGTAATAAGTCAGCAACCTGATTCCACCTAAAGAAAGCATTGACAGTCATCGTTAAACCTTCCATTTGGGGCTGCATGTGTAATAATGTGGTTTATATGTGAATGTTACGAACCCTGTGGCTCTAGCAGTCTAGGGTGGATGCTACAGAGACCCGTAACATAAAACTCATGCAAATCAGTGTAGTGTAAATGAACAATGAGAACAAACGACACAGACAACCAAAGCTACGGTCAAACATAAAACGTTTATTATAAACAAGGTAAAGGAGGAAGGGAAAAGTATTACCCCACTATTTCCATGTGGGGTAAAGCAAAAGAGTCTCTCTGGGAGAACCAAATGACTGGGTTTTAAACCAGGGATGTGTGATGTGATTGGGTAATGGAAAAAGGAACAGGTGGTGCAATTAGGATGGGTGTCCACTGATTGGTCCACCTCAGCAGTCAGGCGATGCACTCATGACTGCCAGGTGGGAAACACCAACGAGCAAAATCAGGAACATTAGGGACATCTGGGGAAACAGCAGGAGGGTTAAAACACAAACGCACATACAGGGTACCTGCATGCGTAACAGCCTGTATTTCTGCTGAGGTTACCTGTGGGGTTTTTTTGCATCCCGAACAATTCCAATGGACAGTTTTGGCTAAAATCTTTCTTGGTCTGCCTGACCTTGGCTTGATATCAAGAGATCCCAGAATTTTGCACTTCGTAATAAGTGATGGAACAGTACTGACTGGCATTTGCAAGGTTTTGGATATCTTTCATATCTTTTTCCATCTTTATAAAGTTCCATTACCTTGTTACGCAGGTCTTTTGACAGTTCTTTTCTGCTCCCCATGGCTCAATATCTAGCCTGCTCAGTGCATCAATGTGAGAGCTAACAAACTCATTGACTACTTATACACAGCCACAAGTGTGGGAAATTCACCTTTAATTTCCACATCTTCACCTGTGTGTGTCACCTTGTGTGTCTGTAACAAGGCCAAACATTCAAGGGTATGTAAACTTTTGATCAGGGCCATTTGGGTGATTTCTGTTGTCATTATGATTTAAAAAGGAGCCAAACAACTGTGATAATTAATGGCATCATATGATCACTATCCTTAAATAAAAGATGATCAGTAATTTTTTTAAATTCAATACCAAAATGTCAATTTTTGCCAGGGTATGCAAACTTATGAGCACAAACTGTAAGTATTCAGACCATTTCCTATGACGCTAGAAACTGAGCTCAGGTGCATCCTACTTGCATGGATCATCCTTCAGATATTCAAATTCTGTTGACTGATCTGGATGATTTGGAAAGGCACCAGTCTATATAATGTTGTGCATTTAAATTGACAGTGTATGTCAGAGCCAAAACCAAGCCATGAGGTCAAGGAAATTGTCATTAGAAGTTTAGAACTACCAATTAAAGCTGTAATCGCTGCTTCGACAATGTACTGACTGAAGGGGTTCAAATAGTTATGTTAATATGATATTTCTGGGGCTTTTTTAATACATTTCTATAAATGTGATGGGGTTTGTGTGTAGACTGATTGGAGAGAAATGTAATCCATTTCAGAATAAGGCTGAAATGTAACAAAATGTGGAAACAGTGAAAGGGGTCTAAATACATTCTTAATGCACTATAAGGAAAATCTGAAAGTGGATGTTGAAGTTGTGGGTTTCTTTTGTCTGGTTGGGTACGCATCTTTCTCAGTACTTGAGAGATGTGTTGTTCTTTCAGGGTTCAACAATAAAAGAAAAACAACCACAAAATTATGTTTCTAGCTCATTGAAAAAGACAAACAAGTGAATACCCCCCTCCATAGCTGCTGCATAACTTGAACTTTATTCAGATTGGGATAAAACTACTATTATTTCTTTGTAAAACAAATTATTGACACTTATATATTTATATATTTGGTTAAAAATATGTGCAAATAGTGGGTGAAGAGTAAGAGGTACTGCAATAAGAAGTGGTGGATAAACAACCACATTTCTGAACACATTTTAAACAATTACCTACACACCACAGATTAGTGGTGTACAGGACTTGTCATACTCATACATCTGTAATCGTGCCCGTTTGGAAGTGATTTAAATGCCGGTAAAGCCTATACCTCCACTGCCTGACAAAATATGATAATATGATGCGTGACTGTTGCTAGTTTGCTCATCCCTTTACAAGCTGTTTTACTTGAGAGGGGCAAATGTTTCCCTTCTAACACCAAGTCTATGCCACGTAATTTACACAATCAACATTTCCTTATACATTTGAAATGTAATCCAATATAATTGTTATTGTCTTTTTTCAATTTTTAAAAGTTTTTAATTCACAACAATAATAAACATTACACAACACACATCACTTTAAACAAGTCACATTGTACATTTCAATATTGTCAGACAGGACTCTTGTCAGTGGTTCATTTGTAACTTTCCACAGAGACAAATTCCAGAGTAGACAATGTTTTCCTGTCTATTAATACATAATCTCTCACGGATGTTAAAATTGCTGAAATTACAGACTCGTGTGTGATTACATGCCTTTTAAAAACAAGATTTCTGGCTTTCCAAATACATTCTTATGCACAATTGATCATAACCCACAATCGTAACCAGTGGTGACAGATGGAGTTACTAAATTCACTATACATCATATTTTGTTCACTTAAGGGTTTGTAAAGTTTAACAAACCAGGCATGCAATAAAGACCAAACCATTCTAGCAAAACCAGGGTAAATTTGGTTTTATGTTTGATATTCGGAGTTTGATCATCAATACCTCTTCCAAAAAAATCGTACAAAGACGACAGTGAGATATATACAATTGGATTAGAGTAGAGAGCAAGGTACACCCTTCGAATGTATCAAAAATCAAACTTTTCGTTTAGCAGCGCCCAAAATGTTGCAAAACGCTGTGGAACTCTGTCCAGTAGTTTAGGGACCGTCATGAAAGTGCAATACCGCTGATTCAATATGACTAAAAAAATACATTTTATTTTGTGTCAACCTAATAATACCTGCCCCTGTAAAGGAAAATCATAGGTACAGACACGTTTTGTGTTATTAAACAAAACTATATTTTTCTACATATATTTTTGTTGTTAAACCTTATATATTTCATTTTTAAATAGATTCCTATAGAGGTGACATGTACACCTACAACCACTGACCTTGGTCACTGACCTTTAGATTTCCCTTTTTACATTTCGGTGATCCTTCTATACAATATGTATTTAATAGCTCAATATCCATATATTATTACAACTCTATTATATAATTTGCATTAACTATTTTAATAGCATCAAATCCAGATGACATGGACCTCTAAAACCACTTGCATTTTGTTAACTGACCTGCCTTGTCAAGAGTACGCCTCTTAGATTTGACATTTTCGATTACAGTGAATTTACAGGAATGTTTCTTTTTAAATTAATTTTTTAAAAGCTCACTATCCATATGAGTTAGAGATCTACAAACAAGTGTGTTGTGTTTCTTTACCTCTCTTCTGAAAGGTACACCTGCTTTTCCCAAATTCATTATCTGTAGTGCATTTTACAATTACACGCATTATTACAGCCCAATTACCTAATTCACATGAACTATTTTTAATAGCTTCCAATCCAGATGACATGTACCTCTAAAACCACTTGCATTTTGTTCACTGACCTCCCTTGTCATGAATACGCCCCTTAGTTTGACCATTTTTAGTTTTGGTGAATTTACAGGAATTTATCTTTCAAAACCACTATTTTTTAACAGCTCACTATCCATATGAGCTAGAGATCTACCAACAAGTGTGGTGTGATCTTTTCCCTCTAATCTCAATGGTACAACTTTTAATTTTTATTCCAATATTCGTGCAATGTTTACATGACACAACTACCATTTTAATTTTGAACTGTGACCATTTCTACAATAACATTAAGTGATTGACTTAAACATAATGTTGTTTTTTATGTCCATGTTTGGTCTTGTTCTATTTCACATCAAAAGATGAAGATTTTGATGATGAGTGGAGAATGTGACAGGTCATGTCTGGGGGCCTCTAGGCATCTCTGTGCACCTGGGGACAACAGTCAGAGTCGGACTGCAGAGGTGCCTCTAGGCAACTGCGTTGACTCTAATTGGGGACCCTATTTAAGTTAGCCTTTTTGCTCTTCCTGTTGTGGATCATTGTTTGTGCCAGTTCTGTTGTGCATTAGTTTGCGGTTTGCCTCTCCTTTTGTTTTTTTGTTGTTACAATTCAAAGGATGTTTCCCTGCTATACCTCTGCTTCTCATGTCCTGCCTTCCTTCAACTGTGACAGCATACTCCCATTCCCAATTTAAAACATTTTTAAATGTTAATGTGCAGGCTATGGAGGACTAAATGTGCCTTAATATGAAATAAATAAATATATAAATAATTAAATACTTAAATATATAAATAAATAAATACACAATGCAAATGCAATATACATTTCATTTGGATGGTGTGAAGTTGTGCGTTATCCAAATGCAATGGGACGGGACCTCACCCATTTGATAGAGCTGTCCACATTGGACTGTATGTTTTATGCTTGGAACACAGTGATTGGACACTTGAGAAGAAACCATCAGATGAGGGCTGTCAATCATGTAGCACACAAACGAGTTTCAGTGTTTCCTTGTCTGTTATGGATAAATAATTGGGTCGATTTGAGAACTATTTAGCCAGAGAATTTATGTTGTTAGCATATGGCCTGTTTTCAGTTAGGCTCCTTTCATTGTGGTAGGAGCGTCATCAGGTGGAGGACTGGTGAAGTGGGTGTGTCTTGTTTGTGCCAGGCTGCCAGCACTGATCTATAGCTCAGTAGTAGGCGTAAGCCTTTACAAGGTATGAAAAATACAGATTTCACAGTAGCAATGTTTTTCGTTGCCAATAGAATACGGTGGATATAAAAAGTCTACACACCCCTGTTAAAATGCCAAGTTTTGTGATGTAAAAGAATGAGACAAAGATAAATCATGTCAGAACTTTTTCCACTTTTAATGTGACCTATAATGTGAAAAATTCAATTGAAAATCTTCGAGGGGGAAAAATGTAAAATAAAAACCTTAAAATAACCTGGTTGCATAAGTGTGCACACCCTCTTATAATGGGATGTGGCTGTGTTCAGAATTAACCAATCTCATTCAAACTCATGTTAAATAGAAGTCATTACACACCTGCCATCATTTAAAGTGACTCTGATTAATCACAAATAAAGTTCAGCTGTTCTAGTAGGATTTTCCTGACATTTTCTTAGTTGAATTTCAGAGCAAAAGCCATGGTCCGCAGAGAGCTTCCAAAGCATCAGAGGGATCTCATTGTTGAAAGATATCAGTCAGGAGAAGGGTACAAAAGAATTTCCAAAGCATTAGATATACCATGGAACACAGTGAAGACAGTCATCATCAAGTGGAGAAAATATGGCACAACAGAGACATTACCAAGAACTGGACGTCCCTC
>JACXGI010006280.1:14345-42767 GCA_016801175.1 Esox masquinongy | reverse complement strand
AATTTTCTGAGATACTGAATTTGGGGTTTTCATTAGTTGTCAGTTATAATCATCAAAATTAAAAGAAATAAACACTTGAAATATATCAGTCTGTGTGGAATGAATGTATACATTATACAAGTTTCACTTTTTGAATGGAATTACTGAAATAAATCAACTTTTTGATGATATTCTAATTTTATGACCAGCACCTGTACTTGCATGGCCACTGGCAGCGCTCTTGCATGGCCGTTTGTACGTGTGCCGTTTTTATATTGAAACCTACGCAAGTCGGCCCTCAGTTACGCGAAGACAAGGTGAAACTAAATGTAGAAAGGAAACCTGTACTGCAGTGACCCCCCTCACGTACACACACAAACACAAATGCCCACACTCACACACACACAAAGAAATACTGGCTGGCTCTGACGTGGAGGAGTATGTTTGAAGTGGTTCGAGTTCTGAGTGGTCGTGTCGAAATGGCAGGAAGCAGCAATAGACAGGGAGATGATAGAGAAGAGGAGTGACAGGAACTATTACTGTAATGCTCCGTGTCTCTATAAGTATGCTCTCCATCACTCACTCTTTTATCTCTTCCCTTCTCACTGTCTCCCTCAACCCTTTATCTCCCCCCCCCTCTCTCTCCCCCTCCCCCATAGACACGGTTGGAGAGGGTCGGTACCTTTTGACCTTGTTCACAGCTGCTTCGGTGAGTTCACAGGTTGATTACTCACCTCGCCTGGGACTCGACCCTTTTAAAGTGGAGCTTTTGGTCTGTCCCTCAAAAACATTTCCGTTTCATGATTTGGAGGGACATGGAACTTTCACTTTTCATAAGCCTATCTTATCCCTTTGTTTTGGGCTCACCACACTTTGCTACCTGGGGGTTTATAGTCATTTTGATGGGCGAGGCATTACTGGGACCAATGGGGAAACACGCATTCATAAACACTAGCCAAACATCTGTGGCTGTCCTTTGCCTACCGATTCAAAAGCAATTTCACACTGTGATAAGGCATTGCCAGAATGCATCTCTCTGTGTATGTTGGTGTGTGTGTGTGTGTCTGGCTCAGTTCAGATGTGGGAGAAATCCAGCAAAGTGGCCAGTACTCTGAGTGTATCCAATTATGTGTGCGTGTGTGTGTATCCATGTGTCCCTGTTTGGCACAAGGGTTAGGTTAATTTTATTCATATTGGTTAGTTAGTTGAGGTTAAGATTAGGTTTAGGTTAGAGCATCTGAAACATGGAATTCTGTGTTTCTGTCCTCACAAGGATAGATAATCAAATGTGTAGGTGAGGTGAGGTGAGGTGAGGTGAGGTGAGGTGAGGTGAGGTGAGGTGAGGTGAGTGAGTGAGTGAGTGAGTGAGTGAGTGTGTGTAAAGAGCTTGGTAGTGTATAGCACTTTTTGTAGTGTGTTTACCTGCTCTCTAACTGCAGTTTCACTGTTTACTATCAATCTAAACCCTTCTCCATATACTCCTTTCAATCTCTTCGTGGTCGTCATGTGTTCCAGAACACGCTGACCTGTCATGTGACGAAAAATGGTCTGCCAGAGGCTGAGAGGTTGACCCTGGGCGTGGTGAAAGTGTGGGGTGCCGGGAATGTTCTTATCAAAGAAATCACCCTACGAGAAAATTCGGGCACAGAGAAAAACATAACCGCCCATCATAACGTTGACACACAGGTGAGACATAAAATACAACGCTGGACTACAAAACACAACATTGAGAATACACAGGATATATTGGTGTGTTTCTGCCTAAATACAAGGCCCAGGTTCAAATTGACTAAATTGTTTCATATACTGTACATTTATATATTATTTTCTTGCAGCTTCACGTGTCGTTACAGGAATAAAAGTTTCTCCATTCAGTAACAACACAATGTTGACATGTTCAAAATGTGATGTTTGTGTTTTTGTCAACTCAAGTCAAGCGAAACATTGCTAAAGACTGAAAAAGTTAACATTTTATTTGAATAATACAATAACTGGATACAATGAGCTTTGTCAAGACTATAGCCACCGTAATAATCAATAATTAAATTAATTAAATTAATTAATTTTGTCGTTATCTCTTAACCGTATCAATTATTGCTTTCATCTGTGCAGAGATCGCAGAAAGATTGATGAGTGTCGCTGTGGTTAAAACGCCACCTTACCTTATGATAGGCTTTGTTGAATTTTTGCAGTATTGCATGTGTTTGCCCAAGTAAGGGCTAGGGGTTGTTTCGGACAGCCAGGAACCCCATTAGCCTTGGGGCTTGTGTTAGACATAAAACTTGAGGTGTTGGTTAGATTTAATTGACACTGATACTGATGTGCACTGTAAGCTGGACACGCCCACTTGACCTTTTAAGGCTATTCTGGGTAGCTGGAGACCTCCACAGCAAATTCCAGTTGGTGCATTGAACATCAGGTGGATAAGTTTTGACGTGTTTATCTGTGACCAACCAGAACGCGTTGAATTAACACTTTTCAAACACTGCCACAGTATCTACTGTACTGTATATTTAATATAACTGGTTATTCTAAATTTGTGAAGACTTGTTTGTGAAGTTTAACAGTGGTTTATTTGGATTACGAGGTTAACATGGGTGAGGTTCTAACATGGAGAGACTGCAACACCGGTGAGGATGCAATACACAGGTGAAGTTGTAAAGGGGTGAGGTTATAACATGGATTAGGTTGTAACGCAGGTATGTCAGATTCTGAACAAAGAAATAAGAAATGATAAAGAAGGGCACGTCTATTTCAACGATTATTAATAACCAAGTCAGGCTTTGGCCCAATCATATTGTGGCACAGTCGTTCTTACGGCAGTGAGTGGCCTATATACTTTTTTAGTAGCAAAATGGCCGCCATGACTCATCTAATAGCTGCAATCACAGAGGTCACCTTGTGGTTCCTCTGTTATAAACATGAGCTACGAGCAGGGTTAGACCAGTTGATGGAACTTGCAGAGAGAGTGCAGGAAGTGCAAGACAATACTAATCCATGGTAGAGGAGATGGATGGCAGGAGCTAGGAACAGGAGTAGAAACATGATCAACGAGGGCAGAAGGAACAGATGGGAAGAGGACACAATTAGAAGATGACAGTTTCATCAGTATCCTCATTTGCCTTGTGATGAAATTTCCTTGTCTGGAGGTGTACTGTATAAGGCCAGGGGTTGTACATTTTGTTGTCGATGCACATGACACAATGTGCCGTCAGTGCATAATACTGTAAACCGCAATGATGAGACTGCGCGAATAGATTGGGATATTAAACAAATGTTAATGATGGTATTTTACTCAATCAGAAATAAACCCCCCAAAAATAAAGGCGAGCGATAATGGCCACACCAAAAACTACATCATGGCAGCACCGACCGATCCTCTACCCAGAAGCCCTTGCTCTCATGCTGGAGCCAGTTACAATACAGATCACAACTATCACATCACATTCTAGTCCCACACTGAATTCATTACGACTATCAGCATCCTGTAACCGATAGCAACACACTGTATAAATAATAATTTGAGAGGGGAGCTAGCAGACAGAGATGAATTCCTGGTTGTCGAGGGACAGTCAGGGAGTTGCAGTAGTCATGTATAAGTAGTATCACAGCCGCAGCCCATCCATTCATCTCCCTTAGTATTCTAGCACTGGATAACAAGTTCAAATAAACAGGCTGTTCCATCACTCTTTCACCAAGTTAGGGTCTGACTGACACACACACACACACACACACACACAGACCCATTTTACGAGTGGACTATATTCATAGTGAATACACTTTTTTTTTTTTCCTGTGTAATCTAAAGTCTATGACTCAGATTACATTGAGCCAGTCTTTAAATAGAGTATGAGTGGTTTGTCACAATATGTACACAGAGTAATCCATAACTTTCCATTTCCTCAGGTCTGATCATTTTGTGTGTGTATGTTTACATTTTAAAGCTGTATACCCAGTCAGCCAGTCATACCATGCATTTCACTTAATCTTCAGTATGGTGATGAGAGATGGGTTTGGACTGATTGTGTGTTTTCCTCTAGGAGCTGATTGCTGATGCCACTGCCTTATCAGTACGCGTGGACCAGGGCTTCACGCTCATATGGAAAACCAGCATCTAATCATAATGACAGTGCACTGAATGTGTAATTTTAATGATAACAATCACAGCCCAGTACAGTCTAAAACATAATTTGTGAAAATTTTAGTAAGAAAAAAAGAATTATTTCTGCCTGTTTGCATTGGAAGATCATTTTTTCAAACTGTATGATGTCCCAATTAATATCCAACAATTACTGTTTATTCTGATAATAGGTTAGGCTCTAAGATTTGTTTCCCAGCACCCATACGGTCATGCTAAACAGTTTATTAAAGAAATGCAATGTTGGACAAATTATGATGTGAACAAAACAATCAATAAACATTTTATTATTTACTTTGTATATTCATTAATCATTTCTTAAATGAACAGACCTGAAAATAAATGTTTTTGTTTTCCCGTATAGCCTATTTCTTGTGAAACCAGAAAAGGAACCAGGTAAGCCTAGTTCAGCCGGCCTGCAGTTAAGTGATGTGTTGTTGCCCTCAATGGATTCAAACCCAGGTCTCCCACACAAGTGGCTGTGTCCTTAACCACAACACCACAGTGTAATACATCTCCCCAGTGTATACCATCTCGACATTAGATCATCTTGTCACGCATCAACATCACACCAAGTTTGAATATTTCGCTAGACACCATTACGCACTGTGTTAAACTGACTAACGTTTCTTATAAAGTTTATCTCCACCACAAATGGCAACTATGAACTGTATGGCTTTTGCCACTGGCCGTTTTAACAGCTTATTAGCCAGTAATAGGCTTACTAGTATCTACTAACTTACTAGTTGGAACAGTCATAAGAATTGAGCAATTGCTAGCCAGACTGAATATGAACTTTACACTGCCAAAGCTATTTTGTTTCATGGCACAAAAAGTTTCTTTCATTTGTGAATGACATTGATACAATAACTATCAATATAGGTGATGATAACTGACTTTTTCGTCAAGTGAAAAGACGTGAGAATCGTGGAAACCTCAACTCTTTTACTACCCAAGGGGTTTTGATCTAGCCTATATTACACCAAAAGGCATGCACTGATGCATACTTCAAAAATCCACTAGAAATAGTCACAATATAAAGTTTTAATTCAGGCTTACTATAACGTAGCTACTGAAGGTTGTAGCCAGCAAAAGATTTTGTCTATCAAATCCAAATAAAGTTTTTGTCGGAACAAATCCTAATGCATAGTTTGCTTTGACTGTGACAAGATCCGAACACGGGACCTATTGGTTGCAGGTCCGCATCTCTAACCACTATGCTATTTAACAAGGGTCAGTCAGTCAGTCATTCACTGACATTCGCTCTTCTTGGCCGGCTCCGCTTACGTGGTCCGGCAAAAAAATGAAGAGTTCAGGGATGTAAGACATACAAGATTGCAGTGAACCAATGTGTAATTTGTACCCTAAATAACATAGATGATAAGATTTTGTTTGCTGGAGTGGAACTAAGTGCTGAAAACTTTTCAGGTGTCTGTGTGTTATGCTATGGGAAGGGAAGCAGTTTGTGAATGTGATTGTTGCGTGTGTGAGGAATTGAACTAGACACTAATTATAATTCTCACCTGCAGCGAGTCATCTACCTGAGCATCACACTTCATTAAACTCTCCATACAATGATACAATAATCAATTATTCATTCTACTGTAAACATAATATTAATTTAGCCATAGGTACCAGAAATTGATTTCCGCTCTTATCTTCAGTTGCAGGGGTGGAATCTTGTCTCTGCAAACTATTATTTATTTTGGGTGTTTATGTGACTCCAACAACTTTCCAAAAGATATGAATGGGATGAAAATGTAAAAAGGACATGATGACAAAAAGAGCAGTAAATATATTGAGTGCGTAAGAACATATTGAACATACAATGTTTTTTGAAAAATCATATTTGGGTTGTCTGAAGATTTAGGAAGTCATACTCCACAATAAGTCATTACTGAAGATTGCTGGTTTCACTATAGACAATAGTCAAACCACTTTTAAAAAATCCTTAAACACTTCAAATGAGGTTTAGTAATTTGTCAAATTAATAGCAAAGTCTACTTCTTCAAATTTCAGTGGCTATTTAAGAAGTAGATGAGAAGAACTGATAATATTTCCCTAAAGTAGCCACAGCACACTGTTGCTTTGCTATAGCTCAAGATTTGTACCGTGACATTAAACAAATTTTACCCAAGTTGCCAACATTTGTACCTAAATAGAATTGTGAAATGTATACACAAAAGGGTATACTTTGTAATTTTTTCAGATAAATATCAGCTGGATTGGTTAACTATGTGGAACAAAAGAGCAATCTTGCTAGCTTCATGACCACAGAACATATGTGCATTTTTATATTGGCTATAAATGGATCACTCATCACAAGACATTAGCTTACAAAATTGGAAACTACAGCAGACGACATGAATACATTCTAAAACTCTGCCTCACGTTAAATTTATCTTAACCAGACTAGCTAATAATAGGCCTTAAATTAATTAGCTTTGACATTAATATTGTTTTGCTAATGTTAGCTAGCTACTAACTTCTTTGGCTGATCAATGAGTCCCTCATGAATAGAATTGTTTTGGTTTCTTGACCAACGTAACTGTAGCTTTTGATGTTTGTTCTCCAACATTGCAACAGAAGTTTTCAGGTTTAGCTGTTATTGAATTGAATGAGCCACAACCACACCACCAGCTTCCTGACATTATGGTTTGTAATTTATTGGTTTATCATCGCACGCCTCCTTAGCTGCATCTGTAATTTTAGTTACTCTCTTTGCCTCTACTGTTTAGTTATTCCTTATTGTATTTTGGTTTGATCAAGTAAGCCCCTAATGCCCAAAAAAGGAATCTTCCTATCTTTCTAAGCTATGTTGTGTATTTAGCAAATACTGTTAGCAATCAAGCTACCTACACTGTATGGCCAAAAAGTTTGTGGACACCCGACTATCCCATCAATATAAATTTGATGGATATCCTATTAAAAAAAACATGTTAAAATGGATTTGGCCCCTCTTTGCAGCTATAACAGCCACCACTCTTCTGGGAAGGCTTTCCAGAAGATTGTGGAGTGTCTCTGTAAGAATTTGTGCCCATTCAGCAAAAAGAGCATTTGTGAGGTCAGGCCCTGATGTTGGACGAGAAGGCCTGGCTAGCAATTGCTGTTTCAATTCATGCCAAAGGTGTTCAATGCGGTTGAGGTCAAGGCTCTGTGCTGGCCACTCCAGTTCCTCCACACCAACCTCGGCAAACTATGTGTGTTATCTGCATAAGGGCCCAGTCATGCTGGAACAGGAAAGGGCCTTTCCCAAACTGTTGCCGCAAAGTTGGAAGTACCCAATTGTCTAAAATGTTTTTGTATCCTGTAGCACTAAGATGACCCTTCACTGGAACTAAGGGTCATTAACAAACCCTGAAACGCAGCCCCAGACCATTATCCCTCCTCCACCAAACTGTACAGTAGGCACTATTCATTCTGGTACATAGCATTGTCCTGGTATCCACCACACCCAGATTCATCAATCGAACTGCCAGATAGTGAAGCATGATTCATCACTCCAGAGAATGTTTCAATTGCTCCAGAGTCCAGTGGCAGCATGCTTTACACCACTCCACCCAACGCTTGGCATTGCACATGTTGATTTAGCTCCCGACCCATTTCGTGAAGCTCCCGACACACAGTTCTTGTGCTGATTTTTGCTTCCAGAGGAAGTTTGGAACTCTGGGGTGAGTGATGCAACAGATGATAGGAGATTGTTACACACTACGCGCTTCAGCACTTGGCGGCCCTACTCTTTGAGTTTGAGTTTGCTTCCACTTCGTGGCTGGGCTGTTGGTGCTCCTAGATGCTTCCACTTCACAGCTGTTGCACTTACAGTTGACCGGGGAAGATCTGGTAGGGCAGAAATTTCACAAACTGACTTGTGGCCAATGTGGCATCCTATGACAATGTCACATTTAAAGTCATTGAGCTCTTCAGTACAACCCATTTTACTACCAATGTTTGTCTATCGAGATTTCATGGCTATGTGCTGAACTTTATGCACCTGTGAGCAGTGGGTGTGGCTGAAACACCTGAACTCAATAATTAGTAGGGGAATCCTCAAACTTTTTGTCATATAGTGTACATAGCTAACGCACACTTAGCTAAGGTGTTTAGAAAGTGAAGCAAGTGGACACTACCCCTGGGAACAGGAAATATTCATGGATAGATGTCACTGGTGAAGGAAACTGACAAGAAGTATCAGAACAATTGAAAAATATAACCTTTTTGAAAAAGTAACGTTTTCGTGTGGATGACAATAATCATAGGTAAATGATACCATCAAAAATGGCTGAAAGAGTTTGAGGAAGTTATAACCTGCAATGCAGCTTTTTCTATTTAATTTTGATGTCTCTTATTAAGGTCATTTCGGCCTTCGGCAGGAAACACATTGGCTTATTGTTGATTATGACACAGTGAACCCCAGCCCAAGTAGTATTTCCCTGATATAATTTTTTTATATACTATTCTTTTCAGCATTAGAGGGTACAACACTGCATAAACTATTACAATAAGACTATTAGCACAAATAAAATCCAACAATAAATTCACACCCAACAACTGATCCGCACAATTTACAGTAACTTCACTTCCGCCAACGCACACACGTGTGTGGGTGTTTGTTCGGATGCAGACACTGGGTGGTGTTTGTGTCTGTCAGGCTGGTTGGATAACAATTTGAGACTGTAAGAGCACATAATGAATTAACCACAGGGTCTGGATCCCCTCTATCCAGTGAGTCTGGGCAAAGTGCTTAAAATGGCCTGGTTGATTCCATACACACACACACACACACACACACGTTCCCTGTTGAACTTCTCCATAAACCCATTATCTCCAATTTGAGAAGAAGGGATAGCTGCTCTAACTTTTGTATTCAAATTTGGTTTAGGATATTTTATATTCTTCACCAGAGATGATATAGTAGTGGTATTTTTCAATTTTAAAGAATAGTTTCATGCAAGGTTTTTAAGTTGTCTTCATTCACATAATTCCAGGATAGATATATTGAGATATATCCATGTAGAAACTCTAACTTTATGATCAGGCTATTGATCCGGAGGTGTCTTTGTTGTTCGGATCATTGTGTGATACAAGTGCATCGAAATAAAAAATACGAACAAGAAAGAAAAGTGGTAGAATGAAAATGTTGTGAAGGCACTCAAGACTGTGAGTCTTAATGGCGTTTGTGTGAGCGGCTGTGACTTTGTGTTTGTGTGTGTGTTGTCAGCCTCTCTGCCAAACACAAAAGTGTACAGTCTGTAGAGTCAGAGATGATAGTGAGTCAGAGATTCATAGACTGCTCTGAAGGCTTCATTATCTACTCCAGCAGGGCAGCCCAATATTTAAATTGTCTTTCCTTCGTTCAAACTATTCTCTTTGTCTAAATCCTGACTTTATGTTTTATAGATCTTTGGCCTCATGAGTTCCAGATCATACGCCAACCATTTTCCTTCTTTTCTCCACAGAGAACAGTTGTCTTTTTTGTCATAGTCTCTGTGTTATACCAACCATGGGTTAACTCCGCATAAAGCTTGAGTTGTATGGTTTGAATGCCTCTGTCGCCATTCGGACTGCTCTTTTACTTTCTGTGTGTTTTTGCTATCTTGTTAAAGACAGAGGGAGCAGCAGCAGAGAACTAAAAGCCTGTGGAGCTGTTGCCAGAAGTCGCCGAACTCAGAAGTTTTTGGACTCTTACTGGCTTTGGTTGAAACTGTTTGAAACTTTCTGGCTCAGGCTCAACAGATTTGAAGAGGGAAAACATTGTCAATTGTCTTTGCATGTGTGGATTGTATTATATATAAAGTGGGTGTAGTAGAACCAACTTTTTTAGTTGGCAAAACGCATGGTTTGGTATCAACATGTCCTTTCAAATGTATCTGAACTTTTTGTCCCTGAAAATTGATGGAATTTGTATGGATATATCTTTGCTGACTGTCAAAGAATGACTCTCATTCAGAAAACATTTGAAATCTCGGATACAGATAAAATCAATGTGCCAGTCTGGCCGCACCTTCATTCTGTGTCTGCCTACATCTCCCTGTCAGTCTTTACTTTATCTCCCTCTCTTTCTCTCTCTCCCTTTTTCTCTTTCTCTCTGTCTCTCTCGATCCACCAACCATTCTGTAGGTACAGCTACTGTGTTGACATGACAGTCCAATAACATCCTGTCTTATTGAATACCCACAAGCAATTTCCGTGTCTGACACACACACACACACACACACACACACACACCTATGTTCCATGATAAGGAATGCACACTAACATCACTTTCATGCATGTACAAAAACACACACAGACACACAAGAAATCACAAGAGCATCGTGTTGATCGTCACACTTCATGATGGTCATCACGATGGTCACAAATAATTTCAAATGATGACAACAAATCTCTGATACAAAATCATGACAGGCTGAATCATTGCTTGGTATGGGAACTGCACTGCCTTCTATTACAAGGCACTTTGTGCTTTCTTTGTAAGAGAGGTGATGTTCAGTTCCCACTTGAGGTCCTGGGCGATGGTGGTGCCCAGAAAGTGAAAGGACTCCACAGCGTTGACTGGGGAGCCAGCCAGGGCGATGGGGGGAAAGGCAGCTTGGTTTCTCCTGAAGTCCACTATCATCTCCACTGTCTTTAGGGTTTTGAGTACCAAGATGTACTGACTGCTCCAGGACACCAGATGTTCAATCTCCCACCTGTAGGTGCACTCGTCTCCATCAGAAATAGGTCTGATGAGGGTGGTGTCATCCGCAAACTTCAGGAGCTTGACAGAGTGGTGACTGGAGGTGCAGCTGTTAGTGTACAGGGAGAAGAGTAGGGGGGACAGGATGCAGCCTTGAGGGGAGCCGGTGCTGATGGTCAGGGGGTCAGACAAGTGCTTCCCCAGCCTCATGTGGTGCCTCCTGTTGGACAGGAAGGTCCACCTGCATGTGGATCCACCTGCATGTGGACTTGGGCACTCCCTTTTGGGAGAGCTTGTCTTGGAGTAAAGCGGGTATTATGGTGTTGAATGCGGAACTGAAGTCCACAAACAGGATTCAGGTGTAGGTTCCAGGGGAGTCCAGATGTTGGAGGATGAAGTAAAGAGCCATTTTGACTGCATCGTCCAAAGGCCTGTTGGCTCTGTAGGCAAACTGCAGTGGGTCTAGTAGAGGGTCAGTGATGGTCTTGAGGTGGGACAGCACAAGGCGCTCAAATGACTTCATAACCACAGAGGTCAGGGCGAATGTAGTCATTAAGTCCTGTGACTTCTTGGGGACTGGGATCATGATGGAGGATTTGAAACTAGCCGGGATGCAGCATGTCTCCAGTGAAGTTTTACACAGAAAGTGCTGTAAACACAGCAGAAAGCTGATCTGTACAAGGCTTTAGGGTTGACACCGTCAGGCCCTGCTGCTTTGTGGGGTTTCTGTCTCTTGAATAGTCTTTTAACCTCCCCCTCCAGGATTGAAAGTTCTATTGTAGTGGCAGAGGTGGGGATGACTGAGATGAATAGAAAGAGGAGTGGGTGGCCCCGGTGCACAATTGAGCAAGAGGACAAACACATTAGAGTGTCTAGTTTCAGAAACAGACACCTCACATGTCCTCAACTGGCAGCTTCATTAAATAGTACGTTGAGACATGAATGTCAATGGGGCGAAACAGCATCAAAGGCAGCATGCCTCTATGTTATTCTCAGGCTCCTTCCCTTCAGCTCAAGTGGAGCCTTAAAATACCTCCACTGACAAAGTCTTGATGTGAAGCAGCTGTGCAGAGCTGTCCAGTTTGCTGACTCCGGAATGTTCTGGTAACTGCCAGCTTTCTCCTTGCTCATACAGCAGGAAGGGACGTGTTTGCCCCACACTTGTTATTGGGTAAGACACTGTATATATATTCCTAATATATATTCCTTCTATCTGTGAATATTTTTCTCAAATCTATTTGATTCTACTTAGGGAAAAAAATATTTGATCCCCTGCTGATTTTGCACGTTTGCCCACTGACAAAGAAATTATCAGTCTATAATTTTAATGGTAGGTTTATTTGAACAATGAGAGACAGAATAACAACAAAAAATCCAGAAAAATGCATTTTAAAAATGTTATAAAGTGGTTTGCATTTTAATGAGTGAAATAAGTATTTGATCCCCTCTCAATCAGAAAGATTTCTGGCTCCCTGGTGTCTTTTATACAGGGAACGAACTGAGATTAGGAGCACACTCTTAAAGGGAGTGCTCCTAATCTCAGCTTGTTACCTGTATAAAAGACAACTGTCCACAGAAGCAATCAATCAATCAGAATCCAAACTCTCCACCATGGCCAAGACCAAAGAGCTGTCCAAGGATGTCAGGGACAAGATTGTAGACCTACACAAGGCTGGAATGGGCTACAAGACCATCGCCAAGCAGCTTGGTGAGAAGGTGACAACAGTTGGTGCGATTATTCGCAAATGGAAGAAACACAAAATAACTGTCAATCTCCCTCGGTCTGGGGCTCCATGCAACATCTCACCTCGTGGAGTTGCAATGATCATGAGAACGGTGAGGAATCAGCCCAGAACTACATGGGAAGATCTTGTCAATGATCTCAAGGCAGCTGGGACCATAGTCATCAAGAAAATAATCGGTAACACACTACGCCGTGAAGGACTGAAATCCTGCAGCACCCGCAATGTCCCCCTGCTCAAGAAAGCACATGTACAGGCCCGTCTGAAGCTTGCCAATGAACATCTGAATGATTCAGAGGAGAACTGGGTGAAAGTGTTATGGTCAGATGAGACCCAAATCGAGTTCTTTGGCATCAACTCAACTCGCCATGTTTGGAGGAGGAGGAATGCTGCCTATGACCCCAAGAACACCATCCCCACCATCAAACATGGAGGTGGAAACATTATGCTTTGGGGGTGATTTTTTGCTAAGGGGACAGGACAACTTCACCGCATCAAAGGGACGATGGACGGGGCCATGTACCATCAAATCTTGGGTGAGAACCTTCTTCCCTCATCCAGGGCATTGAAAACGGGTCGTGGATGGGTATTCCAGCATCAGAATGACCCAAAACACACAACCAAGGCAACAAAGGAGTGGCTCAAGAAGAAGCACATTAAGGTCCTGGAGTGGCCTAGCCAGTCTCCAGACCTTAATCCCATATAAAATCTGTGGAGGGAGCTGAAGGTTTGAGTTGCCAAACGTCAGCCTCGAAACCTTAATGACTTGGAGAAGATCTGCAAAGGGGAGTGGGACAAAATCCCTCCTGAGATGTGTGCAAACCTGGTAGCCAACTACAAGAAACGTCTGACCTCTGTGATTGCCAACAAGGGTTTTGCCACCAAGTACTAAGACATGTTTTTCAGAGGGGTCGAATACTTATTTCACTCATTAAAATGCAAATCAATTTATAACATTTTTGACATACGTTTTTCTGGATTTTTTTTTGCTGTTATTCTGTCTTTCACTGTTCAAATAAACCTACCATTAAAATTATAGACTGATCATTTCTTTGTCAGTGGGCAAACGTACAAAATCAGCAGGGGATCAAATAATTTTTTCCCTCACTGTACATTTATGTGCATTTTTGGAAAAGGGCCTGTAAGTAATATATTTCAGCATTAGTCTGCACCTGTTGTTGATGAAACATATGAAGAATAAAATGTGATCTGATTTGAATATTATGATTAAAATGACAGTTGATTTACTATGAGTCTGACCGGGATGACGTTGTGCGGCTAACCCATTTAAACACTGTGCTGTTGAGCTACAGACTTTCTTGACGGGGTCTGAGCTTGAGCTGTGTTTTTGAGAAAAAGGTCGAACTCTAAAGTGGCCTGGGGACAGGCCTCATAATAAAAGCTTGTGAAATTTGAATGGTTTGAGCTATGAACTATAATGACCCATATATGAAAAGCTGACAGGGGTAAAGAGGGGCAGAGGTGAAAAGGAACCAAGGGCATCAGGACTGGGTGATTTTTAATCATATTTGCACGGTTAATTTAATCCCTGAAGGGACATTAATTGGAATGACCCCATGTCTCTCTTCAAGTCTGGATATTACTAAAACATCCTAACTAGTGTCTTTCCTACTTCAGACTACTGCAGACAGTTCATCACATGCATGTTTTCCAGTCAGGCACCATACAGAGAGGATTCTGCAGAGAATCAGCTTTCGTCCTTCCTGAACCAAGACATTTACCTGGAACATTTTGTTTTTACATTTTCTTATCCAGAGCGACTTACAGAAAAGAGTAAGTTTAGTTGTCATGTCTCAAGGACATAACAGCAGATTTCTTACTTTGCCAGCTTTTGGATTCGAAGTAGCAACCTTTCAGTATTATGTTGTTATTGGTCAAATGCTGTAACCGCTGTAAAACTATCTCCTTCCCTGGCAAACAGCTTTTTACAATGTCAATGTCACATGCCACAAAAGTCAAATGAGGAGAGACAGAAGCTTTCCGGTCTCTCAGACAAGGATTTCTCTTTTATAGAATTTGACACAGTTGTCTCCAGTTCTTATTTCTATTGGCCTGCTCTGTTGAATGTGTGATTCACATAATGTGGTCTCTTGAATAGTGCTTCAGTTATGGCCCTTTGAAAAAAACTGTTTCCCTCCTTTACAGAGAGGGTGGAATAAACAGAGACGAGCAGAGAAGAAGTTAGGAAGATAGGATATTAGTGCATAGGAAGATAATACATTGACATTTTTAGATAGACAGCTGATATGGTGGGAGGAGGGCTGGTGAGGGGGATAATGCCTCTTATTTAGAGTGGAGCTGATTCCTTCTCTTATCTACTACACACACTGGGAAACTTTCATCACTCTAAAGATAAAAGCATATCTTCTGCTCTATCTCCAGAGTGTCTGTGTGTGTGGCTTGTGTTTGTCTGTGTGTGTGTGTGTGTTGACTGATGCAGGTACCATTTTCTTCCCATTGCTTAAGTACACCAAACGTTCCCCAAGCCATATGACTATGGAACTACGAAGGTACCAAGAGGTCCACTCCAAACACAGGCTCATGGATTAAATTGTTTCATGGGGCCTTTTGATTGGATGACAGCCCTTGCCTGTTTGACAGACTGTTCTGAAGACCAATTATATAAGGTAATGATACTTCACTGGGCAAGGAAATTGCCTTTAGGCAAAGACTCTCCAAATTTTAAGTTTAACCATCAAAGATTATTTGACGTCAGATCAGCAATGAGCAGTCAGTTAATTGACAACTGTAGAGTCCCTTTCAGTGCAGTATAATATGAGCTCCCTTAAATTAATACTCTTTATTAAAACCCATCTGGTACCACAAAATCATCTTCAGGTGAGCCTTACATCATATGGCTGCTATAGTAATAATCATCATCATCATAATGATTGGAATTTTAAATGCCTCTGCCATAAGAATTTATGTTAATGTTTTTTTTTTTTTTATGGAAACTTGTGGAACAAATCAAGTGATAGTTTTACATGTCTTTAGGGACTGGCCATAACGATAGATCTACATAATGACATCTGTCTCAATAAAGGGACCCCACTGATTCCAGAGTAAAGAACTGACATACTCTGTTACCAATCTAGCTTCTTCCTTTTCTGAACCTAAACACAATAAGCAAAAACTCATAAGTTGACACTTTAAAGCACATGCATGATTGTCAATCTTCCCCACTGAGACACTACATGCTTCCCCGCGTGATTTTAAATCAACGCTTGCTCTTTTTATATCATTCATCAATTGCACACAACATCCAGGAAACATTCTGCTGTGTCCCAGCCCCTCTGGAAGACGAACACAAATAAGGATTTGAGGGGGCGGAGCATTTGGTAGCCGCCTGGGTGCCCGTGGAGTAGTTATTCCGGATGTTTAAGTGTCTCACTCATGGGCACAATGGCTGGCAACAGTTTCAATGACTTAATACAAGAAACCCTCTCATTTACCAGCGCAGTCCATGTTAGATATTGTCCTTTCAGATCCAGGTTTTTAACTAGCAACTCTCTTGGATTTCTCTCTCTTGGATGCTGTACCTTCTGCCTCTTCCTGTCATTTCACATAAACCCTACTTGCATTGTAGGACTAAATCCTAGGCCGTGTTACACATTCACACATCTACTATTGCAGTGTGAATATCTCTAAAATGATTAAGCATCAAAGGTATTGTTTTTGATGCTATGAACCCTTCCCTTTCAAGGAGATGACATCGGAGAACAACATAAGAGGGATTTTAGATCTTTATTCTATACACAATCTTTCCAGATCCATGAGATACTTCAATCTGTGCGTATACACTGTCCGATTTAATTCAAATCACAAGTTTTAAACAGCATTAAAGTCCAGAGACTAACAGGTATTGGAAAAGGTTTATTTTGTGACAAATTAACAATTGTTTTTGCTGATTTCAATCTGTGTTTGGGGTCACTCTCTTTCTGGGTGATCAATTTATGGTTACCTTTCAGCCTCCTGGCATAAGCAGACAGATTTTTGTGGTTGTCCTACCTACCTAACTAAGATGATGTGCTAACTGTATGTTGCTCTGGATAAGAGCATCTGATAAATGTGTGTAATGTAAAAGTGAAATATTTTGGTAGAGGTCATGATGCCATTACCCTAACAAAGGCTAAAGGAACAGTAGAAGCCAAACAGCCTTGTAACAGATCTACCACCATGTTTATCAGTAGGTATGAGGCTCTTTTCTGCATATACAGTACATTCTTTCTACACCAAACCCACTAAATCTGTACAAAGCACTTGGTTACAATCCAAATGCAAACTCTAGTCACTGACATTTGTTGGTTGCACTCATTAAGGGCTGTTTTTTGTTGCAACCTTTCCAAATAGGAAATTTAATTTAATCTAAATATGGATTTTGAGACCTGATGATTCCAAGATTCTGTAACCCTCCAAATCTTGCCCTGGATTCTTCTTTGCCTCCCAAACTATACATTCTCTCAGTGAGTGGAGGCAATATGCTATACTACTGCACTGATTTGGAACTTTTTATTTATTGCCCTATTAGTGGTAAGAGGTATATTTAGGTTTTCAGAAATTGATTTGTATCCAGTGCCAGATATATGGCAAACAACCATTTGTCTTTTGTGAGGTTTTTTTGCCTTTCCCATGGTGATAAATGACAAATGGATTTTACATGGATGTTGTCTCATTTTCCCAGTGAAACAAAAAACACACAAGGCCACAATACAGTTCCTTAAGGCTGACACTTTCTTAAATTATAATGTTAATGGAGATTTTATTTTGTTTGATTTATTCTTATCAAGCCTTTAAGGTTCCAATGATTTTGACACCAATTTTCATTTACTAAAAAGTCTTACATACATTAGTTTAAAGTAATATAGTTCAACCATATAATATAAACAAAATTTAGCTCCATAAAATATAGCTCATTGCCTGGGTTTATTTTATATTGTATATTTTGTTGGTCTTTATAGGGGTTACCTGTATGCGTGTTTATGAATCTCTGTCTGTATCTGCCACTAATAGAAATACATCCTTCGCTTCTAACACTCCTCTATTCCGAACATAAGTAGACAAAGAAAAATGTGCATCTTGATATTTCTTTTAGACAGATGGCAGATTGAGTAATAATCACTGAAGTGGTTGGCTACACATACCCCTCCTCACAAATCAAATCAAAAGACGCATACACACACTTTCACACACAAATACACACTACTTCTCATACAGATTTACACACACACGCAGACCCTTCCAAATGAAATCAAAACAAGATTTTCAGATTTGCTGGGCAGCCATGCGTTAAACAAGTTAAATATCACTGGAGATGGCTTTGGTGTGATTGCGTCACTTCTGGGTCAGCTGATCCAGAGATACCCCTCAGGTTGGGCAGCTATTTTATAATCCAGGAAGTCAATCTGTCACCCCCTGATGGGTGATGACCCCAACAGTGAGGTCATCAAGAAATCAATTTCTGAGTCCAGACTCAGTAAGTTCGAAAATCATTACGATGTTGGATTTTATCTCTTAATTACAGATATTTAAGTTAATTACAATATTAACTCCTGTAACTCAAATACAGAAGTACTCAGCGCTTTTGACTTTACAACACTGGAAATACAGTGGCAATTTACATTTTTTCCCTTTTCATGTTAGCTGACTTTTTGCGGGTGATTTCTTGACTCAATAACATGACAGCATAATGCTAGAATGTAGCCAATATCAAATCTTGCTGAGGGATATTAGTAACTGTCAATCTGTTACTGTATGCTAGCATTATTTTTTGAGAGCAGAGGCTTCTTCTTTCCTGACCTTCCATTAAGACCAAGTTTTTGCAGTCTCTTACTAACGGTTAATCGTGCATTTTGACAGTGATTGTGGCCAGAGGGTCCTGCAGATCCCCTGATCTTATTCTTAGACACTTCTATGAGCAGGTTTTGGTCAACTCTTGGCCTGAATTTGTTGTCCGATGTAGATTGCCAGTGGTCTGTAGTTTTCTCCATTTGCAGATGGTCCATCAGACAGTGGAATGATGTACTTTGAAATGGCTTTGTAAGACTCATATGCATCACTAATCATTCTTCTAAGGGCCTCATTGTTTTAATATTGGCATGGTGTGTTACCACACACCCATATGGCTATGACTAAAACAGACAAAGCCACTAAGTTACTTGTAAATCATTTTCAAATCATTTGAACCTGTTATGGTGCATCTGAGTCAAATTTTAGCCACTAAAATGTGTGTGTAACCGTAAAAGGCAGGGGTGTACTTCCTTTACCCACATAATGTAATGACATTTATTTGTATTGCTGATTGCATAAGTGGTTTGAAAGTTGTTGTTTTTTTAATTGGGCTACCTTTATCAATGAATGTGGTTGGAATTTTTTGCTTAATTATCCATGTGTCTAAATACTGTAGCGCATCGGTCCTGTGCATGTGTCGCCACCACCACCTCCATCTCTTAAAGAGTTGTACCACCCGCCAGGTTTGTAGGAACTGGGAAGTCTTGCACTGCTGCCACTTTGTTAGGATTTGCATTAACACATCCTGCTTTGACTACATGACCTAGGAACTTGAGTTCAGTCAAAGATAAATGACACTTCTTTATGTTCGGGGTCAAAGCAGCAGCCTTCAGTGAATGTCTTGAGGATGTGCATGGACAGAGGAGGAGTAGATGACAATGTCTTCCAGATACACCAGACAATTATTTCCCTGTTGGTCGAAAGAGCATTATTCAAACCACAAGGCATGACTCTGAAGAAGAACAAGCCAGAAGGGTGACAAAGGCAGTCTTGTCCTGGGGATGGCGGGATGCATGTCAATATCCACTATACAGAACAAAATGACTGAAGATGGTGGATCCTGCTAAATATTCCAATATTTCACTGATGGTTGGCACAGGGTAGGTGTCGCTTTCTAAAATGGCATGGCAAAGTTATAATCCACACAGACTCTATATCAACCATCCATCTTTGGAGTCAGGACAACTGAAAAGCCCATCCAGAAAAAGGAGGTTCTGCAATACCATTAGCCAACATGTTATGGAGTTGTTCACTAAGAATAGCTAGTTTGGCAAGAGACAATGCAGTTTGGGACACAGCCTCACTCCCCCACCTTTCCACCTTGGAAATGCTGCTGAGCTGTTCATTCTTGTTTTCACCCTTGCTTTATCCATTTCTTTTTTTCTGAATAGCGCTACTCTACGAAATCTCACTGTTTTTTTTATATGTATGCTGTTGTTGGCAACGGAAGAATTGGCATTTTGTTGTCATCTCTATCTGCCATTGTAGCTTCTGTCTGAAAAATGTTTCCTTCGCTCCTTATCGCGGACTTATGCAACCTCCAGGCAGTATGCTCATTCACAAACGGAGCCAAGCCCCACCTTGGCTAAAGATTGCCTGAAACAGGATTGGCTGCATTGTTACTACCCAAGGACCATTTTCAGAGTGGGATTCCAGGGTTGGGGAGCTAACTCTTGTGTAAACCATCTCTCACAGAGCCTCATTTAACTAGGACACCATTTTTGTACAGACAAAACATTTTTATTTTTAATTAAAAAATCTTACCGAGTGCAGCTTTAAGTAGATAATTATTATTTCACAAAGTTCTGTCAAATCACATTAGTAGGACGAGAGCAAAATAACCAGATGATGCTGCACTCACATTAGCTCAACCCTGCTCTCCCTGAGTGAGATTTGATTGCATAGAGAGGCAGTCCAACAATTATTTCAAACAACGTATGAACTATGAACTTTATTAACATCTTAGATATTTGTTATTATTCCCCTTTAAGGGGTAATTTAAAAGAGATTCAATCCCCTAATGAATTTTATTGATTTACAAATGGTATTAGGTATGGGACTACATTGGAAACTAGTGAAAGTTATCCCTTTCTTGTGTTTTCATTTTCAGTTCTATATTTTCCTAGTCAACCTTGGGTTCTGTTTCATTGTGTTTTTGAACGCAGCACTGTCTTTCATTTTCGTTCATTGATATCAACTGCGTTAGTCACTCACCTGGTCTCATCAGCTCCTTATTTAGTTCAGTTCATTTTGTTTATTCCTTTCTGAGGTATTGTTCGTTTTCACTTTACTAAGCCCTTTTCCTAGCGCAGTTTATGAGATCCAGTTATAGCCTTCTTCCAAGTACCGACCAGTATATCTTCCATGACCAGTCTTCTGCCCTAGTCTAGCCCCTGTTGTTATTCTGCCTTCGGTCCTAGTATTTGATCTTCTGCCTATCCTTGACTACGATTTTGCCTCATCCTTCTGGATTGTTCACCTGTTTGTTTGTCTACCTGTATATGACCACTGTGTGACTGACCACGATTCCGGCCTTCTGTTTTGGTGGAATAAACACCTGCCGCGTTCTGCGTGTGAATATACAGCTTTGTCTCCCTGAGTAGTCATTACAATTAGTGCTGTTTTATATTTTATTTTACAATACTGACACTCAAAATCACTCAAACGTTATTTTGTGGTGACAAATATTGCATGGTAAATTATTGATCATGTTATATGTTGAAATATTGAAAATATTTGGCAAAATATTGAAAATTTAAATATGTTTTTGTAGTACCATGAGGAAAATGAAGCAATGTCCATGACTGGATTTTCACTGAAAATATACAACTATGCTACATTTTGTGCGAGAAAGACAAACAATTACTTCTAATTGTCATGTTGTCCCAGACATGACCATGTAAAAGCAATGATTGTCCAGTTGCCAAGCATTATTTGTCCAGTTGCCAAGCATTATTACTTCTAATTGTCATGTTGTCCCAGACATGACCATGTAAAAGCAATGATTGTCCAGTTGCCAAGCATTATTTTTTTTTTGCCAAGCATTATCATTTGCTAGCCAACAATCATCAGTCACATCTAAAATACAACCGGAATGACAATGGCTACATGCATTTTTGTGTTTTTGCATTTACATTGCTTTTTTTTTTGGATGTACTGTATGAATGATGATAATAACAATGTTGAGGTATGATTGGGCCTTTACTGTCTTCATATAAACTTGCTATGCTCAAGCACAGCTGTACATTCTGCAAAATCCTTTTGGCATGCCCACAAGTGAGAAACATGATATTATGAAAAAGGCCATGAAATGAAATAAATCTTCAGATAAAAAAACACCATTGGGAAATAGTGTATTATTATGAAATGTCATGCCATTATATTGAAGAGTGGCATTATAAAACATTTCATAATAATTTGACATGTAGTCTTAAATTATTTAAATATCTGCAGATGTTTTTAATTATAATTATTATTAATTAACTTGCTTATTTTTGACACTTTAGATTAATTGGCTACTGGTCGTTGTGATATTATACAACTAAGTAGGCTTACTTTGAAGTAAACATTTTACTGGGAAGGCATTTGGGGAAAGCCTTATATTATACGCTATAAGCAGACATAAGCCTACTTGTTCAGAAATTAGCATGAAATACAAATCTGAGAAACTTATTTAGTTTTTACCTTACCGCAGTCATTGTATGAGCCAGGCAACTAATTGTTTAAGCAGTGTAATTTTACTGCCTTCATATTGTACTTAAACTTGAGTGTGCCAAATCTGTATGTGCAGTGCATGCGTTGGCGTATTTTATATAGATAGGCTACTGCTTCTACTACAATTACATTTCACACTGCCTCCTCGAGTCCTCTCTATTAAGCTGGGCTGTTGTTTTCACTCTGTAGTTTCAAAGTGCATCTGCTAAAGAAGCTAAACAAATAACATGGCCTTTTGCTTTTTTCTAACAACACATACCCCATCAATGTGCAAACATTTGTAGCATAGACTAGTTTTCAAATTTTATTTTTGGGAATGGAGTATTGTGGTTTGCTTATGTGTCTGAAATGTGCTGTATCACCACTTAGTTATTTTTCCATATCATTTAGACAGTTCTCTCTATGGCCATTCAGAAAGTTTCATAATTTAGGCCCAGTTAGGTCTGGGTCTCATTAATCAGATAGAAAGAAAACTGTAGAAAGAAAACCTGTGCAAAACAGTAAGCGTGGCAATGGTCAGCATGCTCTGAAAGCGAGGAATGATGACAGTTAGGTGGGATCTTATTAAATGGGATGCAACTGAACGTAGCCCTTAAAAATGTCATAATTGTTTCCATCGAATGTATATCTTAATAATATCAGTAAGATCTGAAAAGATTTTTCCAGTATTAGTAGGCTATATTAGCAAATTCATATATAGAGGTAAAAAGTTAAACAAGCAATTCAAGAGATTGAATAAAATCTGAAGATGGTGATGAGAATTGTTGCTAGTGAATGCCAATCTCGTCTTAATGTGCGTTGGATTTGTTTAATATGCTGTACTTAAAGTACCTCTTCAATTCAGTCTTTGGCAGAACTATTCCAACCTCACAAGTATCTGAAGAGCTTAAAGGAATGTGAGAGAAAGGCATGTTGAAAAACGTAAATGACAATGGTTAAAGAGATGTGAAAAGACAAAGGGAAAACATGAGTGTACAAGACAAAAAGAGACTACTTTATCTTCTCCCTCCTCTAGACCCTGACTTTCCACATAAAATGGCCCTGTTTCTGGCCAGAGATTCTACCAGACGTTTTAACCACAGCCTCCTAACCAGGGACACCAGCAGCTCGTCACTGACAGATCAGTCGCACCCTTGTTTCCTCTCCACCAGAAAAGCAATGAAAATAATAAAAATGACAAAAGCATACCTGCAAAACCCCTGAAACAATTATATTGGACGTTATCTCTGGTAGTCTTCTGTTTGAAATAATATTCTCCCACTCTAGCTAAATCATCCAATACACCAGACCCTGCTTCAGATTTAATGGCAAGCCAGAGGGGCCACACACATGCAGGTGTATGTACTCTACGCACACACACGCGCACAAGCGTGCACACACACACACGCACACACACACACACACACACACACACACACACAGATCCATAACCACATCACTATTATCTCATTATGCAATATATTCTCCCTCAGGTGTTATTTCTGACAGGTCTGTTGATACCTCCCATCATTCCATCATTCCGTCTTCCCGCCACAGACATTCTAATCTAATTTCAATTATGCAACCTCTGTCTGGAGTGGATGGGAATGACTGACGGCCCCTAAGGACAGTTTCACACCAGACTGATGAGCTGTATCAGATGAAAGTTAAGTCACAGAGGAGCAGGGCCAGCTCTAGACTTCTGCAGACCCCACCTCAAGGCAAACAGAAATAAGCACCTCCCCCTCTGGATATTAGCTTAAAAGTTCATAGCAAATTTGGAAATTCAACAAGTGTTCTTATTTTGGTAGAAATTTTGGATTGAAAATATATGCACTCACTACTGTACGTTGCTCTGGATAAAAGTGTTTACTAAATGTTCAATAATGTATCTGTGAGGCATTCCATCAATTTTATGTGGAGGGAAAATGTTACAGTTTTGAAAAAAGAAAATGTAAACAATTTGCATGCGGGAGAGAGAGAAAGTGAATGTGCAATATAATTGTTTCAAGGGACATTTTGAACACACATTTTGCAATGGGTAATAGAAGAGGGAACATGTGTTTTATAGCTAATTTCTTACAATTCCTCACACTTTGCCATGATTTATGACAATTTAATGTGAACAGGGGAACCAGGGTGTCAGTGACCTTGGACATGAAGTACAGGACCACTCAAAAGCTTGGACTCAACCAAATGAGTGAGTGTTTACATTTTTTGACAGAATATTTTTCACGTTTTTCACTGCAAACTGATGAGATCAGAAACCACAAGCTCACAGCTACAGAGCAATCAACGCAACATTGATTATCTGATCTACTCAGCATGAACCCTATTTTGCCACTAATGCCTTAAAAAATAAATAGCATAACTGGATATTAATTTCCAGCATGTTGCCGCTGTCTGTTTGTGTAGCATGTAAAAACAGAGATGCTTGCGATGTTATGTGTTTTTTTAATGGCTGATTGTCAGTTAACCAAGTTTTTTGGGGGAGTTTAGGGCCCCCTATGTTGCTTAGGCCTGGAGATGGTCCTGAATAGGAGATCAGGAGGTGGCCTATTCGTGGTTTGCACATTTTGTCACATTTGTACTTGGTTTGCACATTTTGTCACATTTGCATTTCAAATTGGCACTGATGAAGATTTAATAAGGAGGCTTGGAAATATAATGACATTTCCAAAGAAGGCAAACAGTTCTTAGGAAATGCTTTTGTCATCATTGTGATGTCGCAGGCTTCTGAGGTGCACAGTGGTCAAATACACTGCATGACTGAGAGTGAATAGAGAATGTTCACAGAAATGGCAAGTGACAGGGGTACAACCCATAAATACATGTGTGGGTGTATGAAGTACTTAAAAATGACCTTGTCCATCTAAGGGATTTATCTTGTTTCAAAGCCCAGAGATGGAAAAACCAGATGGCTCCAACTGTCGCTCCTTCCATTTAAGGAGATTAACACTCCTAAAAACACATTAAGAGAGAAGCTTGACTAACAAAGACTACTCAACATAGTTGGAGATGCTCCAGATGTGTGTTTTTTAATTGAACACTGCCAAAAGCAAATAGTAGCTTCCATGTAGCTCACTTGGTAAGAACCCCAACCCTTCCAAAACAAGTGTTGTGTGTTTGATTCCCATGAGGGGCAAGAAAATGTTGTGAATGTATACCCTTACTACAGTAAGTCACTCTGGATGATCTACTAATTGACTTATATATAAATGTTGAATGAAGGTCAGAACTGTTCCACCTTACCATTCCCCAGATCAGGTTAGGAGAGGGATTCATTCACCTGCAATAGCGCATTTTAAGGATTCCACGCTTGTTTCTGGGGGTTAAAATAAATACATGGTGTGAAACACATCCAGGCAAAAAGAAAAGAACATGAAAAAATAACAAAGAAGGCAGAAAGGTGTCCTGGAATGAGCCAAGGAGACAATGCTGCCTCAGAGGTTGACATTTGTCCAGCAATATTTGGTAGATAGGGTCACATCACCATCACCCTTCTCAAATAATGAATGAATCTAGTATGGTATTCATTTAGTGTGTGCATGTGTGTGCCTGTAATAGAACACCAGTGGCCGGTAAAGAAGAGAAGTGAGTCATTCCTGACCTGTTGAGGGCTGGCGCCCTCAGCAGCAGAAAGAGAGAGATGGAGAAAGGGAAGTTAGGAAAATTAAAAAGAGAGGAGAAAATGGGAATGAGATAGGTGGGTGTTTTTTGAGAAACCCAATTAAATTGGCACCGATGCCCATGGTCTTTCATTAACTGTGTGTGTGTGTGCGTGCGTGTGTGTGTGTGTGTGTGTGTGTATTTGTGTGTGTGTGCGCGTATGTGTGTGGATGTTTGCAGATGTGTGTGGGAGAGAGTCCCCCCCCCTGCCCTTAGGGCAGGTCTTCTCTTGCATAGCTGCCAGTAAGAGAGAATTATTGGGAAATAGGTAAGCTATGAGAACTAGGAGCTGGTCGCCCCCCACCCCTTAAACACACACACGCAGAGACACTTCAGAGTGGGGGCCAGTGACAGCCGACCGTGATTGAGTGTGTGCCAGGAGTGGGGCTTAACTCCCAGCACCTTGGACAACTCCACTCACTGGCTTACAGGGCAGTATTGTGTGTGTGTGTAACGTTACAAAGGGAGCGGCCACCACTGCGGGTCGTGACTGCCGCTTTCAGGATCCACAATCCAGAACACAAAATTCGCTTTACAAAGAGACTTAGAAAAGTGGAGGAATAATCTTCAGAGAAGGACTTTCTACAGCTATTGCAAAGCCGCGGGGGGGGGGTACATATTTTTGTATTCTGTTTTTCTGGCCATGATAGATAGAATGTTGAGCTCACCTGTTTAAAAGGCAAGTCGGCGAAAGCGGGGTGTCTGGCGGGGAGAGATAAAGACAAGTCGTCTTCTGACTTTTTGACCCGCCCCTCCTCATCCTGCTTCCCCTCTCTCTCTCCCTCCATCCCTCGCTCCTTCACCCTCAGAATGATTTGGTGGCAAATCATGATAAATGAGGACATGGATTGTGTATTCTGCTTCCTCTCTCTTCCTGTAGGCTGGCTGTTGCAGCGGTTGAGGGGAGAAAGGGAATGTTCACTTGAATTATGCAACAGGCTTCAGGGGGCATGCTGCTGCTATTGCCTCTCCCACCAGCACAAGGAGACAAGAAGAGAATACGTGTCTCCCTTCCTCTTTCTCTCTCTCATTATCTTTAGCAGTTGCTCGTATTCTGTCCGCTGTTACTGCATCCAACGTTTCCTTTGTTAACCGCTTACCGATGAATAAAATATGGAAGCCTGTGTATTCACTTCATCCCAAGTCTTTCGTGGCGCTGTTTTGATTTGTCGGTCACATTTGAAGAGCTGTGGCGCTGTAACAAACAATCACGCCTCTCAATCTAGGACATGAAACGAAACAAGTAGAAACAATAAAGGGAGGACAAGGAAGTTACTTTTATATAGATAGTAGTGCTTGGAGGGAAAGGCGGCCAAAGTTGTCCAGCAGTACCGGCCCTTTCATTTCCAGTCATAGGTTGCACTCTACCTGGATGAGCTCCGTTTCTGGACACTGGAGTGCGGTGGGGGAACTCTGACACAGGTCAGAGGGTAGAAATACTGAATGAAAGACATATGGATGTCCAACACTGTGAATGGAATCGGCACTTACATCAAACTCATCATTACCATCCTGTTCCTCATTCTCATGTTCCCCCTCCCGCTTGATGCAGGGAAATGTATAAAAGTGCACCTCCCTCTCACTCTTTCGTCTAGCCAATTTTAGATGTTTAATTATTCGATCTGTGTTTGATGTGCTTAACTGAAAAAGAGAGAAAGAAAGAAAAAAGAGAGAGTTGAGGGAGAGAGAGGGAAAGTAGAGGGACAGAGAAGAGGACAGAATGCTGAATAATGCAACAAGAGAGCTTCAGGGCTTCTGTTGTATTTCTGAGAACAGAAAGGAACTTCTCTGCTCCCGCAATTACTTTTAATTGGTTAACCTCTTCCCTCTCTAAAGATGCCTATTTTTACCTTAGCAGGAGTGAGGTGTCGTAATAGCCTTCTCTCCCAGGGGACTGTGACGCTGTAGATTGGTCAAGTTCTCGTATTATGTAAAGTAAATGCGGGAAGAACAGGGTGACAGAGGAAACCAAGAACATCAAAAGAATAGAGATTCATATGAAAAGTTGAAGGCACTGATTTTTCCATTTATAGCAGTGTGCATATGTGATGTAAATCATGGGAATAGATGCAAAAATACATATACATATATATCAATACATGAAAGTGTGATATAACCCAATCTAGGAAGCAAAGGTTAAACAGAGGAATATGAAACTCCCTACTGCACAGTAGTTGCATATCATCCAAAATCACTGTCTGGTGATGATATTTGCTGCAACTGACCTCTAGGGGCTTCCAGCAAGTCAATGACAGGCTTAGAAACTAGAGTTAACCATTGTGGATAGTCCTCTACCCTCTGTGGCTGTGAAGAGCAATTTGCAGCATTTTGTCTCTCCATTTTCACAGATAAGTAAGTCTGAGTAAGTTATTATTACAAGGTCATTCAGTGGAATTAAAATCACTCCAGCTCTTTGCTTGCTTTGATGTCAAAAACAAACAAACAAACTAATGTTTTCACTCTAATATTCAGAAATTGATGAGAAAGCAATGTATTTCATATTATTTCTTAAAAATTTATAGTGGCCTAATTTGCATTCATCAAGCCCAGGATGTGCAGTCATCAGTATGCAGCAGCAAATAACACACACACACACACAAAGACACACACACACACACACACACACACACACACACACTGATCAGAATGCTGCTGCAAATAACACACACGCACACACACACTGATCAGTATGCTGCTGCAAATAACACACACACACA
>JACXGI010006280.1:0-14245 GCA_016801175.1 Esox masquinongy | reverse complement strand
CTGTATGGAACACTCCCAGTAAATAGGCTTCCTGTTTTGTTTGTGTTCCTTTGTGAGAGACACAGACTATTCACTCATTTAATACCAATAAACATGTCTAGGATTCCATTATTTGTTATGGTACGGAGGACAAAGCAGACGTGAACAAACTGGCTTATCAGACAAGTTATTACAGAATACAAGAGTGAACAAATTAGACCAATCAAATATCATAGAAGAACAAGCTGGCAACAGAACATTGGCTGCAACTGCGTCACAATACTGTACATTGATCAGGAAAAAAATAAATAATTAAGTGTGTATGCTCACCTATGTGCAAAGTCACCTTCAAAATGAATAGCCATCTTGATGAAGATTAGCATAAAAGGCTCTATGAAATAACAACTAATGAGTAATGAAGTATACTGTAATATTTCCAACATGTGGAAGATATTGTACTGCATTCCTGAAGCAGGAGAATCAACAAAAAGTCACACTAATTATCAAATGAAACTTTTATTTCCCATTCACACCAGAAGTAGTTTGGGTGTAAACCTGAGAATGCATGAGAACAAAATAACCTCATACAGTGGATATAAAAAGTCTACACACCCCTGTTAAAATGCCAGGTTCTTGTGATGTAAAAGAATGAGACCAAGATAAATCATGTCAGAACATTTTCCACATTTAATGTGACCTATTAACGTGAAAAATTCAATTGAAAAACAAACTGAAATCTTTCAGGGGGAAAAATAAAAAACTGACAATAACCTGGTTGCATAAGTGTGCACACCCTTAAACTAATACTTTGTTGAATCACCTTTTGATTTTATTACAGCACTCAGTCTTTTTGGGTAGGAGTCTATTAGCATGGCACATCTTGACGTGGCAATATTTGCCCACTCTTCTTTGCAAAAGCGGATTGCGAGGACATCTCCTGTGCACAGCCCTCGTCAGATCACCCCACAGATGTTCAATTGGATTCCGGTCTGGGCTCTGGCTGGGCCATTCCAAAATGTTAATCTTCTTCTGGTGAAGCCATGCTCTTGTGGATTTGGATGGGTCGTTGTCGTGCCGAAAGGTGAACTTCCTCTTCATCTTCAGCTTTCTAATGGACACCTGAAGGTTTTGTGCCTAAATTGCCTGGTATTTGGAACTGTTCATAATTCCCTCCACCCTGACTAAGGCCCCGGTTCCAGCTGAAGAAAAACAGCCCCAAAGCATGATGCTGCCACCACCATTCTTCACTGTGGGTATGGTGTTCTTTGGGAGATATGCAATGTTGTTTTTGCGCCAAACATACCTTTTGGAACTATGGCTAAAAAGTTCAACCTTGGTTTCATCAGACCATAACACATTTTCCCACGTGCTTTTCGGAGACTTGATGTTTGTTTTTGCAAACTTCAGCCGGGCTTGGATGTTTTTCTTTGTAAGAAAAGGATTCCGTCTTGCCACCCTACCCCATAGCCCATTCATATGAAGAATACAGGAAATTGTTTTCATATGTAGCACACAGCCAGAAGTACTTGCCAGAGCCCAGAAATTCCTGCAGTTCCTTTAATGTTGCTGTAGGCCTCTCTGAAGCCTCCCTGACCAGTTTTCTCGTCTTTTCATCAATTTTTGAGGGACGTGCAGTTCTTGGTAATGTCTCTGTTGTGCCATATTTTCTCCACTTGATGATGACTGTCTTCACTGTGTTCCATGGTACATCTAATGCTTTGGAAATTATTTTCTACCCTTCTCCTGACTGATATCTTTCAACAATGAGATCCCTCTGATGCTTTGGAAGCTCTCTGCGGACCATGGCTTTTGCTCTGAGATGCAACTAAGAAAATGTCAGAAAAATCCTACTAGAACAGCTGAACTTTATTTCTGAACACAGCCACATCCCCAGTTATAAGAGGGTGCGCACACTTATGCAACCAGGTTATTGTAAGGTTTTTATTGTTCATTTTTTCCCCTCGAAGATTTCAGTTTGTTTTTCAATTGAATAGTTCACATTATAGGTCACATTAAAAGTGGAAAAAGTTCTGACATGATTATCTTTGTCTCATTCTTTTAAATCACAAAAACCAGGCATTTTAACAGGGGTGTGTAGACTTTTTATATCCACTGTAGATGAGAATCTCCATGGGATGAAATGAAATTTGAAATCTAAAAACCTTGCTCATCAGTTGATACATTTTGCACATAGAAGTGCACATAGAACGAATTTCACTCGTACTCAGCATAGATTTAAAGCCTATAGACAATGGTCACATGTTATGAATGCTGTTTTTCTGTAACTGGAAATTACATGCATGTTTTGAAAATGTTGGATCTCTTTAGAATTATTGTATGTAATCAAATGTAGTGATCAAATTCTTAAAAATTTAAATCCAATATACCCAGTTTTAACCAAAATATTTGTCTTTTCAAGAAAATTAATGTTTGTCTTGTTCACAAGAAAAGTGTTTAGTTGATTATTAATAACTATTAATGAAGTATAATGACATTCTAATAAGTATCATTACTATATTGTATAATTCATACATCTTTTTTGCTCATATTTATTACTGGAGACAATAATTGTTGGATGTGACTAAATTTTTATGTTGTGTTTAGATTTTTATGTTGTGTGTACACGTGTGTGTGCGTGCATGTGGTGGGTTAGTGAGAGGGTTATAAAGTGGATCTACACACACTTATTGGAAATTAAGCTTTTTTATGTAAAGGCTAAAACCAATATATAATATGTCAGATTACTTTTCAGAGTACATTTATTAATAACTAATGAAAAACAAATGGATCATTTCTCAATTAAAGTATATTTGAAATGAAAATACTTTGGTTGCTTCTGTGTTTACTGCTTTATAATCAAAGTTGAACTGTGTTAACCAAAGACCAAATCACAAATCATTTACAAAGGTAAGTTGCCACCAACTGACATAAACAAAAGTAATTCTTATTGGCTGCAAATAAATCCTGTAGGATTTCCTTGTAGTTTTCTTGATTGGATAGTGTACTGTATTGGACACTGTCAAAAATTATGGTAGAATCTAGGCCAAAAGGTTCTAACAGATAAGTTTGGTGGGTAACACTTTACTTGAAATGTACTGTCATAACCATGTCATAACATGTTCTGTCAGCTGACACAACATGTCACACCCTGTCATAGCATAGTCACGACACTGTAATGACAAATGTCATGATAGCATTATGATCATTCTGTTTCACTTTACTTGAACTGACATAATACAGTTTATGACAATAGAAAGAAAGCATTATGACTGTAATCATGGGAACCAGACAGGCCTATCACCTAGTTGTACATGCCCTTATGTTGGTCATTGGTCACAAAGAGGATGTCATGTCCTGCTCCTGAAATCTACTAATGCAGGCTTCCCAGTCATGAGAAGCAAAGCAGTGGGGAAGGTATATATCTGACATCACTTAATGCATAATTATATTGATATAAAGCATTTATAATGAATTGTAACATCAAAATACTGTTTATAAGAAGACTGGTATCACAGAATGTTTTTTTATGTGTTGACAGACTTACGTAGGAGTCATAACCAGTCATAAAATAACACAATATATGTCATAATGTTTCTAAATATGTGTCATTACAGTGTTATATGACATGGTTATGACATGGTTATGGCAGAGTTATGAACATGTTATAACAGTGCACTTCCAGTAAAGTGTTACCATTTGGTGCAATTCAAAACGTCTCATCACCCAACGTACACAGTAACAACTATCAAGCATAGCGGCGGCCTCATGCTATGGATTCTCTTCTGTGGGGACTGAGGCTCTGGTCAAGATGGGTTAATTTATAGCTCTAGGTATCAAGATATTTTGGCGCAAGTCCTGCTGCCCTATATCAGAAAGCTGAAGTTACAGAAAAAAATTCACCTTTCAACACCACCATGATCCAAAACACTCCAAATCAACAAAGGACTGGCTTGCAAAAAGGAAGATCAATATCCTGGAATGGCCCAGTCAGAGCCCAGACAGAATCTGTGGGTTGACCTAAAGAGGGCTATGCACAAGAAAAGTCTCTCCAAATATGTGTGGGATGAAATTGCAAAATCCCAGGTGTGCTAGATTAATAGAAACCTATTAAAGCAACAAAAAAGACCACTATATACTGCAACAGTTTCTCCCTGCCGTAATAAGACAAAGACGGCATCTCCACTAGCATGAGTCTGTGCCAAAGAGAAAAACACCAACGCACACACAAACACGCACAAAACACATAGCATGTTATGATTGTTTTTATACAAAGGCAGAAAGCCATCCCAGGCATCCACGGCAAACCCTTTAACCACTGAACTACCTTGCAGCCTCTTTGCATTTCCCAGGGGACTTCTGAGTCACTTGTCAGCTAGTGGAACAATCTAATTGGTCAGCTTGGTGCTACAAATGACCGCCTTTGACAACTGCATCACCAGGGAGACCCATGTTACCGTGAAATGGACAATAAAATACCACGCTTTTGTTTTACAGCACAGTATAAAACACTACAGAATTCACAGTGAAATACCATACAGTAGATGTGTTGTACAGTATTATTTATGGTGCCCCATGGTAAAATGTTTCTGTAGCAATGTAGGTGATAAGTGATGGTTGTTCCTAAATAATTTAATGTTTATAGGGAATAGATCAAAGTGGCAGCAGATAGTTTTTACTTTTCAGAGTACATTTGATTTCCATAGCACACTATGGTTGTAGTAGGCTTTATTGGTATCTTGTAGTCAAGGACTTTGTACACCAATTTATAATTAACATCAATCATAATAATTAAAAGATTCTCAGTATAAAGTTAAATATACAATAAATACAAAGTAACTCCACTGCCACAACAAGGTATTGGGGTGGCAGCTTTAGAAAATGCATATACTGTATTCATTTCTAAAGCCCCTGGCCTATAATGTTGTGTGTTTTGATCAGTTTACTGAAGCATGAACTGAGGGCATTCTGATATTGGCCTGTTGGTGTCACGGGGTTTTGCCCTTTAGAATTGTGAGAGATATAAATGTACCTAATAATTGCTGTAATTTAGAAATCCTTAGCAGCCAACATTCTTGTGCCAATTGCTAGTTTTTACAGTAAAATATTGAGAAAAACATGTTCAATCCTGGGCAGTTTTTCCTTTTTCTCACATCAAGTTAGCACAAATATAACAATAGTGTATTTGCCTGAACCAGAGATAGTCAAAAGATATACCAAAATATACATTTATTTTAAATACCAGCCTGTGGTAAACTGTCAATTTCAGCAATGCACACAGAAGCAATTTACTTCTTATGACTTTGACTTTTTGATTAACCTTGTTTGAATACATTACGTTGTTATGGAGTGTGCTCACTAAATGACCTAAATGTAAACGTAAGTGTTAAAATAAAAAGAAATAAGGACACTAGGTCAAATGGTCTCCATAGGTTATTCCAGTAATATACTTTAAATTTGGAAAAAGTACAGTATGGCAAAATGGGTTGTGGCAAAATATAGTAACATTAGTTACTATAGTAACTAATAGTAACAGTAATAGTAAATGGTAATAGTAGTAAATGGAAATAGTATATAGTAACTAATGCAAATTACAGTACTAATTGCTGCCAGTCATTTATTATACATTTCACAGGAAATCACTGTAAACAACATACACAGAAAGACACACATACATAATATTCCTATTATAACCACCACTCTTTGCAAAGAATGTTTGTGAGTCATATTCTCTCCTCCACTCTTCCACTCCCCCATTCCAACCCAAGGGAAATTATCACAACCCGCTCATTGCTCCCACTCTGAGGCCTCTGATGTGGACAGTTTGGTTCTACTGGGCCCTCACCCTCAATACCATAACACACTACGCCTCAGGTGGTTGGGTGGCAGAGATTGTTCACAATCAACAGATCTACCACTCTGGAACAGTTGTCAGATTTGATCAAGATCAGAAGTAAGCTTTTACTTTTGTGGTTGTGTGGCATAGCTAGGAGCCTCCCACATTTCTTTTTTCTTTTAGAGATTTAAAATTTTCCATACATGACAAACGCCGACACCAGCAGAAATCCGATAGAAAATAACCAGAGCTTATCCATGATGTTGTACGATGCATGCCAGTAGGTCAAAATTTTTGTCAAAGTTTGATATACAGTGGGTATAGAAAGTCACCACCCCCTTTAAAAATGTTCACCTTTTGTTGCATACATTCTTTTCTGGCTATTTTTACACACAATATGTAGTTTTTCTTTTGTTAGCTCAGCCCTCTTTTTGAATGTAATATAAACTTAAGTTTATCATTCAAACAGTACAAAAAGGTTATAATTCAAACAGTAAAATACCCTATTTGGATAAGTGAAATGGAAACCTGCTCAGGTATAACCCATTACCTTCCAGATCACAAATCATGCAAACTGGCTTCCATCTGTGATCAATTATAGCAACTTTGATCAGAATAGAAGTAGTTGTTCATAGAGGACTCCACTATGAACAATACAAAGTGCAATTCAAAAGATTTCTTCACTTAGATATTGTGGGTGCAACCGAAATGTGAAACCATATATAAAAAAGCATCCCAGAGAGGATAAGTCTTTAAGAAGTAAAGATGGGGAGGGATTCACCACTCTGTGAAAGATTAAGCAGGCAATGCACAGTAGTGCAGGTAGATTACGCAGGTAGTGCAACAATTTAAGAATAATGTTTCTCAGAGTAAAATTGCAAAGAGTTTCGGGATCTCATCATCTAATGCCAATAAAATCATTAAAAGATTCAGAGAATCCAGAGAAATCTCTGTATGCAAGGGACAATGCCGAAAACAAATTTTGGATGGACGTGATCTTTACTGCAGGTGACACTGCAGTAAAAACAGACACAATATGTAGTGGAACAGTTCCGAAAACCATTGTAAACACAATATGTCGTAGCATCCATAAATGCAAGTGAATACTCTACCATACAAAGAGGAAATATATAAACAAGATCCAGAAATGCCGCTACCGTCTCTGGGCCCGAGCACATTTAAGATGGACTGAGGCGAATTGAAAAACTGTCCTGTGGTCTGACAGCAATTTCTTCCAATAACGTTTTTATAAACAGCTTACCGGTTTTCTGCATAGTTGCTGTTTTCACCAGGACTTCAGGAAAGATCACACTTTGTAGCTCTCGAAACAAGACCTGACGTAAGACTAAGGGCAAGTGCCTGATTGGCTGGAGCACAGGCCAAGATGGTGTAAAGAAAGCTAGTGAAGAGATAACCCTATTACCCTCATTGGATTGCAAGTACAAATCGTTTTTGCAAATCTAATGCGGAATGTTTGTATCAACATTCTGTAAACAAACAGGAACCAATCCACAAACACAATTTGCTATCCACTAATGCGATACGTTCCTCAAACTCAAATGTCACTCACAAATACCTTTCCACCTGATGAAAATAGTTGATCATACCATATTTACAGATGGTAAAGTATTTGTTCGGGAATTTTAACGTGTTTGTTTGAAGATTCTGAATTACATTTGTGGACGATGTTACCTATTTACAGATCATGATGTTTGTAGAATTTGTACAACTGTAGATTTTTATGTAGTATAAAACACTGCGAAACTTGAGTCAAAATGTTACAAATAGGAACCAATCCAGAAATATAATGTGATCTGCAAATAGTGAATTTACAGTTCAAAGGTGTGAGGGATAATTGCAAATCATTTTTCATATATTCAAATCCTTGCTTTGAGGTACAAGTAGAAAAGAGTTTATTTATGTGTAGTGAAATATATTTGTGGATCAAGTTTTGTATTTGCAGATCATGAAACATGTGGATGTTCCATTCATTTGTAAATTGTATTTTCTGTTTACACATTGTAATATACATTTTGTAAGTTGTGATCTGCACATTTGTAATAATTTAGAAGCAATTCTAAATTAGACCCCAAACTGTTGAGGAGCTGAAATCTTATATCAAGCAAGAATGGGAATACATTTTACTTTCAAAACTACAGCAATTAGTCTCCTCAATTCCCAAACGCTTACAGAGTATTGTTAAAAGAAGAAGTGATGCAACATAGTGGAAAAACATGCCCCGTCTTAACTTTTTTGAAAGGTGTGGCTGGCATCAAATTCAAAATGGATTGTACATATTGTGTATGTATTTTTCCAAGAACAATAACATTTCTCAGTTTCAACATTTGATATCTTGTCTTTGTACTATTTTCAATTAAATATAAGGATAAATGATTTGCACATTATTGCATTCTGTTTTTATTTGCATTTCATACAGCATCCCAACTTTTTGGAAATGGGGTTGTACATTATAAGCAATGCAATGCACACACAGCATTAGGCTTTGTGCAAATGCTCCTGGTGGGAAAACAGTTTTCTTAAAGGACCAGTTTATACATTTTGAAAGAAGGCTCATTTAACAAAAGAACAACTACCAAGGATTTAATAGGGATATTGGCCAGAATAGGCCAGAATTGCCATTTGTCACATATGTTCCACTAAAAGCTTAGGTGGAGGAAGTTCAGGAAAGTATTTTGATGTGTCAAACTTGGTACAGCATCTGAAAGATGACACACCAAGCAACATGCAGAGATTCTAAAAATGACAGCTGAAGAAAAACCTTTGTAGCCAAAGTATTCGTGAATGCTATTAAATGTATTTGGGGCAGTGCCAAAGCTATATAAGGTATCATGGAGAAACAGACATGTTCAGAAAATATTATTTATGGCTGACTGTATTAAATGAATAAGAGCAATAAGTAGGCCAAGAATTTTCATATTGGTGAATCCCAAACTACCATGGCTAATATGAGTAGGATTGTCCCTTGGTTGGCTGAACTGAGCTATACCTTGCATTGCATCTTCTATTATTTACTAGATAATGTATAGAATGTTCGTTGTTCATTCCTTATGTAATGGGATTAGGAAAATATTTCACACATTTCTATGGCCGGATTTTACCTAGGCTACTTTAAAAAAAGGTAGACATGTATCATAAAAATTTGAATAAAACCGTTTTAAACAATTACATAATGTTCAAATAACAAAATGCTAAATGCCTCCATGCAGATTGTAAAAATGATGATGTGTGCGGTGCTTAACAAGAACTTACCTGTTTTCCAAGCAATTCACCTGAAAGAACCGTACATTGAGTATTTTGACAGCAACAACATTTGTCAAACAAAGAGTTGCTATTTGTCATTTCAAAACAATGTTCGCAAGAGTCTGTCTCAATACATTTTAAAATGTCTGTTACAATTGTATTACCTTACAGGTTGAATCATGTTAGCAACCTTGGTAAAATAAGGGTTTCCTGAGTTGAGACCACAAATTGATTTTGTCACATTATTTCAAATGACCCAAGGCAAAATTACTTTTTCACATGATTATATCACTGGCCAAAGTCCTACATAAAATGTAATGACAGAACACTGCTCATACTATGAACTGGAATAACAATCTAAACTTTAACAATATTTGCCACTGGGTGACCGAGGTTTTCATTGTTTTGGGACAGAATAATGTGTTTGTCAAGGTCAGTTTAATTTTGAAAGAAATACAGCAAGGAACTGTTACGGACAAGTTCAGCCCAGGGATTAAAAACGTAATCCCTGTTTAGTTTCCTATCAGGTCAAATAGCGGTAACATTCATCCACCTGTGCATTTTGTTCATCAGCATCTCTAAGAGAATAATTGTGCAGTTATCTCACTGCAGCTGCACTCAGCTAATCAAACAAACTTTCCCACCAGCTCTGAGACACCTGCATGGTCCCAAACCCAGCCAAAGATACGACTAAATTAACAGAACACACCATATATTCTGCTTTTGGAATTTTTTTCAACTGTTATGACAAATGTTCTAGGGGACCCTTGTGACGCACTTCTGGAACCCATTAAAGCTCCTCACAAGCCTCTGAATAGAAATACCATTTTCTGAATAGAAATAGTATTATATGACAAATGATGTCCTTTGGAAACTATTGAGACCACTTTACATTGTCTACATTTTGTTGATGTATATTTAATTTGTAACTGCTTTTATTTTTTGCAGTCAATCTACACCCAACACTGCATAATTACAAATTAATTTGTGCCAATGTTTTGAAAATAAAACAGTGAACCTCATCTCATGTAAATAAGTATTCAGTCCTGTTGCCATGAAACTCCAAATTTAGTTCAAATGCATCCTTGTGTCCTTTGATTATCATTGAAATGTCTCGATGAAAATTCAATTGATTGGACATGATTAAAAAAGGTACAGTACACACCTGTTTATTTAAGGTCCCACCTTTCACAGTGCATGTCAGAGAAAAACCCAAGTCATGAAGTTGAAGAAAATCTCTTTATACCTCAGAGATTGTCGTTAGGCATTGATCTGGGAAAGGTTATAAAAATTTGCTGAAGCATTCAAAGTTCCCAAGAGCACAGTGAACTCCATCATTGTGAAATGGAAGATGTTTGAAAACACAAAGACACTTCCTAGAGCTGGCTGTCTGGACAAACTAACCAACCTAGCAAAAATGGCTTTGGTCAGGGAGTGAGAAAGAGCCCAATAGACATTCTAAAGGAGCTTCATAGGTTCTCTACAGAGATGGGAAAGGACAACATAAGAGATTTTCTGATCTGATGAGACCAAAATCAACCTGTGAGGCCAGAATGCCAAAGGCTACGTCTGGCCAAAATACGGAGCTGCTCATCATCAGCACAACAAGACCCCAAAGCACACTGCCAAGACAATAATGGAATGGCTTTGGGACAAGTCTGAGAATGACTTTGAGTGGCCAAGCCAAATTCTAGAATTGAACCCCACTGAACATCTGTGGGAAGACCTGAAGATAGCAGTTCACAGGGCCAATTTGTCCATCCAATCTGACAAACCTTGAGAAGATCTAAATGGGTATGGGCGAAACTGTCCAAATCCAGGTTGTACAAAGCTTTTAAAGGAGTACCCAAGAACAAATGAAGTGATCTCTGCCAAAGTTGCCAAAGTACTGAATAGAAGGTCTGAAAACTTACATGTGATATTTATTTTTAACTTTTAATATATTACATTTCTAAAAACATAGGATATGGTGTGTAGATACGGATGGATATATTTTTTTATGAATTCTGAATATAATCCATGACACAACAAAATGTGGAGAAAGTTTGAACAGTTCCTGAATGCAATGTAAACCAGCGGTATTCAGTCCTTAATTCGAAGGTAGAAACTGAAACCAGGAGTGTTTCTCCCCCCGATCACGCAGCCTCAGCGCCCCCTGATGAGATTCCAGTAGTCCGTTTGTGGGTCGGCATGACATGCGCCTTTTTGCCTGATGGGCATGTGTCATCTGCCCGTGCTCAAAGTTGCCATCAGTATGGCTGATGGGCACGTGTTTCCACTGAGTTCGATAACCATTCAATTCCACTACTCGTCCAAACATTATAAGCCCCCCCGCTTAAAAGATCTTCCCGCGGCCATGTTTCAGCCCTCCAGGACTAGAGTTGAATAGCCTTGATATATACATTAATTGTTCTCAAGGGAATTTTTTGTGGGATACCACCAACAGTAGTACCATCAGTAGCGATGCTGTTAGCAGTAGTGGGAAAGGTAATAATTAAATGTACACTAATAGAAGTTGCTGTTGGAAAACCTTTCGATTTCCATTGTAGTCATTTGCACATGGTCTTGTACAGATTGGGGTAAAGTGTCAGCTCAAGGGCACAATAACAACAATAAGCAATGTCACATTGTCAGTTCGAGGTTTCGAACAAACAACCATTCAGTATCTGACCCAATACTCAAACCACTAGGCTTTCTGCCACCCAATATGCTTGTCTCTCTGTTCCCTCTCACAAACCAGGCCTGCTCCCAGGGGCAATCAGTGTAGATAATTATAAACCAGACCAGCACACCGAGGATAGGATTGGCCTTTTCATGCAAGTTTGTGTGTGCGCACATGTACAAGAGTGTGTGGGCATGTGCATGGGATTGTCGGGGCCTGTGTGTGTGTGTGTGTGTGTGTGTGTCTACGTGCTCGTATTATGTGCTTATCTGCATGTGCTAGCGAATTGGTGTGGCCTTTTCAGCTTCCATTTTAATAAAACATCCAGACTATTAATAATGACAGCATGGAGTTCTACGATATTCATTATGGATGGCTCTGTTAATGTAACTTTTATAACGCTCAGAGAACACTAACTCCATCTGATTGTTTGTTATAACTATTAAAGTGCTTTGCTTTCCATATTTTTTCTCCTCAACTTCAACTTACAGTTTTTTCTCCCGCCCAATGATCTGAGATTGATAGGGAGTTCAGGGTCATTAATTAGGTAATAAATAGTGAGATTTTAAAGCAGGAGTATCATTTTTTTGCACTGAGGACCACATTTGGTCGTTAAAGAGGTCCATAGGACTACAGTGAAATGTTTACAATATTTTCTTTCTTTGTTGTTTTGGGAATTTGTGCTCCTTGACTGTCTGGCTTTCGTTTAGGTGATTATTAGCAACAGTTTGAAACTGAATTTTTAAAAAGGATTATTCATAAACAGTTTTGATTTGGTTTTAGTAGTTTTAAAGGATTGTGACTTTGTTTCTTCTCCCCTGAAATATAACATGTTATAGTCCTTTTTTATCACAATCCCAGTGGAATAAAATATCTGTGGTTATGTGAATGTACCATAAATGATAGCATAAAATGGCATAAAGACATGCCCACATGCTAGGTAGACACACTGCACATACAAGTGTGATTACTTGTCTTGTATGCACATTGATTTGAAATCTTCCATGCATGTTTAACCTCCACAATCAGATGATGGCCAGTGCTTATCCATGATGTTGTAGAATGATTTGCAGTGGATATAAAAAGTTATATATGTTATGTTGTAGAATGATTTACAGTGGATACACACCCCTGTTAATATGCCAGGTTATTGTGATGTAAAAGAATGACACAAAGATAAATCATGTCAGAACTTTTTTCACTTTTAATGTGACCTATAATGTAAACAATTCAATTGAAAAACAAACTGAAATCTTCGAGGGGGAAAAATGAAAGATAAAACCTTAAAATAACCTGGTTGCATAAGTGTGCACACCCTCTTATAACTGGGGATGTGACTGTGTTCAGAATTAACCAATAACATTCAAACTCATGTTAATTAGAAGTCGTTACACACCTGTCATCATTTAAAGTAACTCTGATTAATCACAAATAAAGTTCAGCTGTTCTAGTAGGATTTTTCTGACATTTTCTTAGTTGCATCTCAGAGCAAAAGCCATGGTCTGCAGAGAGCTTCCAAAGCGTCAGAGGGATCTCACTGTTGAAAGATATCAGTCAGGAGAAGGGTACAAAAGAATTTCCAAAGCATTAGATATACCATGGAACACAGTGAAGACAGTCATCATCAAGTGGAGAAAATATGGCACAACAGAGACATTACCAAGAACTGGACGTCCCTCCAAAATTGATGAGAAGAAAACTGGTCAAGGAGGCTTCCAAGAGGCCTACAGCAACATTAAAGGAACTGCAGGAATTTCTGGCAAGTACTGGCTGTGTGCTACATGTGACAACAATCTCCCGTATTCTTCATATGAATGGGCTATGGGGTAGGGTGGCAAGACAGAAGCCTTTTTTTACAAAGAAAAACATCCAAGCCTGGCTGAAGTTTGCAAAAACGTGTTATGGTCTGATGAAACCAAGGTTGAACTTTTTGGCCATAATTCCAAAAGGTATGTTTGGCGCAAAAACAACACTATACATCACCCAAAGAACACCATACCCACAGTGAAGCATGGTGGTGGCAGCATCATGCTTTGGGGCTGTTTTTCTTCAGCTGGAACTGGGGCCTTAGTCAGGGTGGAGGGAATTATGAACAGTTCCAAATACCAGGCAATTTTGGCACAAAACCTTCAGGGGTCCGTTAGAAAGCTGAAGATGAAGAGGAAGTTCACCTTTCAGCATGACAACGACCCAAAGCACACATCCAAATCCACAAGAGCATGGCTTCACCAGAAGAAGATTAACGTTTTGGAATGGCCCAGCCAGAGCCCAGACCTGAATCCAATTGAACATCTGTGGGGTGATCTGAAGAGGCTGTGCACAGGAGATGTCCTCGCAATCTGACAGATTTGGAGCGCTTTTGCAAAGAAGAGTGGGCAAATATTGCCATGTCAAGATGTGCCATGCTAATAGACTCCTACCCAAAAAGACTGAGTGCTGTAATAAAATCAAAAGGTGCTTCAACAAAGTATTAGTTTAAGGGTGTGCACACTTATGCAACCAGGTTATTG